>JAGSPU010001073.1:0-17781 GCA_019321725.1 Paulownia fortunei
TAACTTTTACTTTAGTTATTCAAAATTGGAACTATTTAATACTATCATTTAAAATAATTTTAACTTCGAACACAGACTGTTTATTTAATTTTAATTTTTTAAGATTTTATTTTTTAAATATTTCTAATTTTGAGTTATTGTGCCTATAAGATTTAGTATGTACCTTTAAATTAAATTTCATAAAATATAGAAAAACCTTTCAAAATACTTTTAAAAATAAACTATTTTAATTAATTTTATATATTCCTTGGGCTAATATACTAAGGTTAAATTAATTACATATTTCCAAGAAATACTATCCAACGAACTAAAATATGTTACTTTTAAAATATTCAATACGTGTAATGAATTTATGTACTTAATTTATGTTGCGTTTTTGTTAGATTTTTAACTTTTTAAATATTATTCAAATTCTTTATGTTATTCTAACTAAAACTATTTAATCCCCATTTAACAATCATACTATTGAATTTTGAAAATTATTTTAGTTATTTTTATGTGTTCTATCGTAAAGTTAAATTAATTGTATAATTCATCAGAATACTAGCTAACGAATTAAAATATATTAACTTTTGAAATATTTGCAACATATTTTTTAAGTTTTTTTAGATTTATATTGCAATGTTTTTAATTTTTAAAATTTTAAACGTTTGTATTTTTTTTATTGTGCTAGTATGATTTCATATATACTTTTAGATTAAATGGAAATAATAGAGAAAATGGTTTAATTTTATAGTAAAATTAAAATGTATACTTTAGTTATTCTAAATAAAAACTATTTAATACTACCTAAGGAATTGAAATATATTTACGTTTAATTATTTATTACATATTTTTTTATTTTTAAATTTGATTGAATTTATTAGACTTTAAATTTTTAATTTTTTTTATTTATGAGTTATTGTGCTAGTAAAATTTAGTATATATATTACTATACATTTCATAAAATAATTACAAAAATTTAAGTTAAAAAATCTGTTAAATCTATTAGTTTGTCTCAAACAATAACAATAAATATGAAGACAACAGGTAGACAAAGTACTGTTAGTCTTCCTCTCAATTTATTAGTTATGTTTCAACTTTGTATCGATATTTAAAAGACATGTCAGCGCGCTAAAAGATTTAGTAACATACTTTCAAATTTAAAATATTTTAATTATTTTAATTATTATTGATCAATATTTTTACAGTTAAATTAATTGTATATTTCAACCAAATACTATCTGAGAACATAAAATTTATTTTCTTTTAAAATATTCAATACATATTACGAAATAAAATATATTTACTTTTAGAATATTCAATACACATTATTCATTTTCGTATTTAGTTTACTTTGCATTTTTTTAAGAGAATTTGTAACTTATTAAAAAACTAATTTTTTTAGTTTTTGTGCTAGTAAGATTATGTATATACTTTTAAATTAAATATCATAAAATAAAGAGAAACTTTTATTCCATTTTTAAAATTAATTTATGCATCTTAGTTATTCTGAACAAAAACTATTTAGTACTATCCAAGGAATTAAAATAAGTTCACTTTTAAACATGAATACATACTACTTGTTGTTTTTTATTTTTGTCGCTTTTTTTAATTTTTAAATTTTTTAAATATTTTTTAATTTTGAGTTATTGTGCTAGTATAATTCAGCATATTCTTTTAAATTATGTTTCATAAAATGCAAAAAAATATATCATTAAATAAATTATTTAAATCTAAAAATTTCTCTCTAACAATGACAATAATTAAAAAGAGAAAAATAGTTATGTTTTTTTTAGATTTTAGATTTTAGAATATTTATATATTGTTTACTCATTCTAAATAAAAACTATTTAATACTATCAATGGAACTGAAATATATATATTTTAAAAATATTCGTGACATATTATTTATATCTTTATTTAATTGATTCCATTTTTCTAGGTTTTAAAAATTCTAAATTTTATATTTGGAATTATATGCTAGTAAAATTATGTATATAAGTTTAAATTGAATATCGTAAAATAAAGAAAACCTTTAATTACACTTTTAACTTTTACTTTAGTTATTCAAAATCGAAACTATTTAATACTATAATTAAAATAAGTTTACTTCGAACACAGACTGTTTATTTAATTTTAATTTTTTAAGATTTTATTTTTTAAATATTTCTAATTTTGAGTTATTGTGCCTATAAGATTTAGTATGTCCCTTTAAATTAAATTTCATAAAATATAGAAAAACCTTTCAAAATAATTTTAAAAATAAACTATTTTAATTAATTTTATATATTCTTGGGCTAATACACTAAGGTTAAATTAATTACATATTTCCAAGAAATACTATCCAACGAACTAAAATATGTTACTTTTAAAATATTCAATACGTGTAATGAATTTATGTACTTAATTTATGTTGCGTTTTTGTTAGATTTTTAACTTTTTAAATATTATTAAATTCTTTATGTTATTCTAACTAAAACTATTTAATCCCCATTTAACAATCATACTATTGAATTTTGAAAAATATTTTAGTTAGTTCTATGTGCTCTATCCTAAAGTTAAATTAATTGTATAATTCATCAGAATACTAGCTAACAAATTAAAATATATAAATTTTGAAATATTCGAAACATATTTTTAAAGTTTTTTTAGATTTATAAAGCAATATTTTTAATTTTTAAAATTTTAAACGTTTGTATTTTTTTTATTGTGTTAGTATGATTTCGTATATACTTATTAGATTAAATGGCAAATAATAGAGAAAATGGTTTAATTTTATAGTAAAATTAAAATGTATACTTTAGTTATTCTAAATAAAAACTATTTAATACTATCTAAGGAATTGAAAATATTTTACATTTAAATTATTTATTACATATTTTTTTATTTTTAAATTTGATTGTATTTATTGGATTTTAAAATTTTTAATTCTTTTTATTTCTGAGTTATTGTGCTAGTAAAATTCAGTATATACTATTACAACATTTCATAAAATAATTACAAAAATTTAAATTAAAAAATCTGTTAAATCTATTATTTTGTCTCAAACAATAACAATAAATATGAAGACAACAGGAAGACAAAGTACTTTAGTCTTCCTCTCAATTTATTAGTTATGTTTCAACTTTGTATCGATATTTAAAAGTCATGTCAGCACGCTAAAAGATTTAGTAACATACTTTCGAATTTAAAATATTTTCATTCTTTTAATTATTATTGATCAATATTTTAAAGTTAAATTAATTGTATATTTCAACCAAATACTATCTAAGAACATAAAATTTATTTTCTTTTAAAATATTCAATACATATTACGAAATTAAAATATATTTACTTTTAGAATATTCAAAACACATTATTCATTTTCGTATTTAGTTTACTTTGCATTTTTTTTTAGAGAATTTGTAACTTCTTAAAAAACTAATTTTTTTTAGTTTTTGTGCTAGTAAGATTATGTATATAATTTTAAATTAAATATCATAAAATAAAGAGAAACTTTTATTGCATTTTTAAAATTAATTTATGCACCTTAGTTATTCTGAACAAAAATTATTTAGTAATATCCAAGGAATTAAAATAAGTTCACTTTTAAAATATGAATACATACTATTTGTTGTTTTTATTTTTATCGCTTTGTTTAAATTTTAAATTTTTTAAATACTTTTTAATTTTGAGTTATTGTGCTAGTATAATTTAGCATATTTTTTAATTTATGTTTCATAAAATGAAAAAAAAAATATCATTACATAAATTATTTAAAACTGCAAATTTGTCTCTAACAATGACAACAATTAAAAAGAGAAAAATAGTTATGTTTTTTTTAAGATTTTATATTTTAGAATATTTATATATTATTTACTCATTCTAAATAAAAACTATTTAATACTATCAATGGAACTGAAATATATATATTTTAAAAATATTCGTGACATATTATTTATATCTTTATTTAATTAATTCCATTTTTCTAGGTTTTAAAAATTCTAAATATTATATTTGGAATTATGTGCTAGTAAAATTATGTATATACGTTTAAATTGAATATCGTAAAATAAAGAAAATCTTTAATTACACTTTTAACTTTTACTTTAGTTATTCAAAATTGAAACTATTTAATACTATCATTTAAAATAAGTTTACTTCGAACACAGACTGTTTATTTAATTTTAATTTTTTAAGATTTTATTTTTTAAATATTTCTAATTTTGAGTTATTGTGCCTATAAGATTTAGTATGTACCTTTAAATTAAATTTCATAAAATATAGAAAAACCTTTCAAAATACTTTTAAAAATAAACTATTTTAATTAATTTTATATATTCTTGGGCTAATACACTAAGGTTAAATTAATTACATATTTCCAACAAATACTATCCAACGAACTAAAATATGTTTCTTTTAAAATATTCAATACGTGTAATGAATTTATATACTTAATTTATGTTGCATTTTTGTTAGATTTTTAACTTTTTAAATATTATTAAATTCTTTATGTTATTCTAACTAAAACTATTTAATCCCCATTTAACAATCATACTATTGAATTCTGAAAAATATTTTAGTTATTTCTTGTGTCTTATCCTAAAGTTAAATTAATTGTATAATTCATCAAAATACTAGCTAACGAATTAAAAATATATTAACTTTTGAAATATTCAAAACATATTTTTTAAGTTTTTTTTGATTTATATTGCAATGTTTTTAATTTTTAAATTTTAAACGTTTGTATTATTTTTATTGTGCTAGTATGATTTCGTAATATACTTATTAATAGGTTTTAACATAAATCTATTTTCTTTTTGCTTTCAATAACTTTCCATTAGAATAAAACTGAAAAATATTAAAATATTTAAAAAATAAATCAATTATAAATTTAAATTACAAAAATAAATAATAAAATTAAATAGACAAAAGTAATTTTTTTTAACATATTAATTAAAAATTATCAATTAATACAAAAATAAATTTTTTATTTAATTTTAGAACACTAATATGAACTTTAAATATTTACAAAGTTAATATGCATTCAAAAAATATTATTTTATTGAATGTATTTTAATTAAAATTATTACTAATTTAATTTTAAAATATTGATCAACAATAATTAAAATTTTAAAGTAGTAAAATATATAGCTCACTAATATATATTTTAAATATATATTACCATTCAAAAGATTTGATAGTGAAATCTTTTCTATATTTTAAGTAAATTAAGTTAAAATATATACTAAATTTTACTAATACAACAACTATTTTAAAAAAAATTAACATCTAATAAAATGAATCAAAATTTAAAAAAATAATAATTTAAAATAATTTATTTTGCAACAATTAATTTTAAAAATATAAATTAAATTATACAAGTAAATAACTCAAACGAATAAATTTAAACAACGTATAAAATTGGAACAAAATTAAAAGAAAAATAATAATTATAATATTCAATGTTTCAAAAAAATATTTTTTAATTTACTGAATCGTTTTAATTTCTATAAATTTAAACCTTTTCTCTATTATTTGCCATTTAATCTAAAAGTATATACGAAATCATACTAGCACAATAAAAAAAATACAAACGTTTAAAATTTTAAAATTAAAAACAATATGCAATATCAAAAAAAACTTAAAAATTATGTTTTGAATATTTCAAAAGTTAATATATTTTAATTCGTTAGCTAGTATTTTGATGAATTATACAATTAATTTAACTTTAGGATAGAAGACATAGAAATAACTAAAATATTTTTCAGAATTCAATAGTATGATTGTTAAATGGGGATTAAATAGTTTTAGTTAGAATAACATAAAGAATTTAATAATATTTAAAAAGTTAAAAATCTAACAAAAACGCAACATAAATTAAGTACATAAATTCATTACACGTATTGAATATTTTAAAAGTAACATATTTTAGTTCGTTGGATAGTATTTCTTGGAAATATGTAATTAATTTGACCTTAGTGTATTAGCCCAAGAATATATAAAATTAATTAAATAGTTTATTTTTAAAGTATTTTGAAAGGTTTTTCTATATTTAATGAAATTTAAATTAAAGGTACATACTAAATCTTATAGGCACAATAACTCAAAATTAGAAATATTTAAAAATAAAATCTAAAAAATTAAAATTAAATAAACAGTCTGTGTTCGAAGTAAACTTATTTTAAATGATAGTATTAAATAGTTTCTATTTTGAATAACTAAAGTAAAAGTTAAAAGTGTAATTAAAGGTTTTCTTTATTTTACGATATTCAATTTAAACTTATATACATAATTTTACTAGCACATAATTCTAAATATAAATATTTAGAATTTTTAAAACCTAGAAAAATGGAATCAATTAAATAAAGATATAAATAATATGTCAAGAATATTTTTAAATATATATATTTCAGTTCCATTGATAGTATTAAATAGTTTTTATTTAGAATGAGTAAACAATATATATTCTAAAATAAAAATCTTAAAAAACCATAACTATTTTTCTCTTTTTAATTACTGTCATTATTAGAGACAAATTTGCAGATTTAAATAATTTATTTAATGATATATTTTTTTGCATTTTATGAAACATAATTTAAAAGAATATGCTAAATTATACAAGCACAATAACTCAAAATTATAAATATTTAAAAAATTTAAAATTAAAAAAGTGCGATAAAATAAAAACAACATTGTATGTATTCATATTTTAAAAGTGAACTTATTTTAATTCCTTGGATAGTACTAAATAGTTTTTTTTAGAATAACTAAGGTGCATAAATTAATTTTAAAAATGGAATAAAAGTTTCTCTTTATTTTATGATATTTAATTTAAAAGTATATACATAATCTTACTAGCACAAAAACTAAAAAAAATTAGTTTTTTAAGAAGTTACAAATTCTCTAAAAAAAATGCAAAGTAAACTAAATACGAAAATGAATAATGTGTATTGAATATTCTAAAAGTAAATATATTTTAATTTCGTAATATGTATTGAATATTTTAAAAGAAAATATATTTTATGTTCTCAAATAGTATTTGGTTCAAATATACAATTAATTTAACTTTAAAATATTGATCAACAATAATTAAAAGAATGAAAATATTTTAAATTTAAAAGTATGTTACTAAATCTTTTAGCGCGCTGACATGACTTTTAAATATCGATACAAAGTTGAAACATAACTAATAAATTGAGATGAAGACTAACAGTACTTTGTTTTCCTGTTGTCTTCATATTTATTGTTATTGTTTGAGACAAACTAATAGATTTAACAGATTTTTTAATTTAAATTTTTGTAATTATTTTATGAAATGTATTGTAATAGTATATACTGAATTTTACCAGCACAATAACACAGAAATAAAAATTTAAAATTTTAAAATCTAATAAAACAATCAAATTTAAAAATAAAAAAAATTATGTAATAAATAATTTAAACGTAAATATATTTCAATTCCTTAGGTAGTATTAAATAGTTTTTATTTAGAATAACTAAAGTATACTTTTTAATTTTACTATAAAATTAAACCTTTTTCTCTATTATTTGCCATTTAATCTAAAAGTATATACGAAATCATACTAGCACAATAAAAAAAATACAAACGTTTAAAATTTTAAAAATTAAAAACATTGCAATATAAATCTAAAAAAACTTAAAAAATATGTTTTGAATATTTCAAAAGTTAATATATTTTAATTCGTTAGCTAGTATTTTGATGAATTATACAATTAATTTAACTTTAGGATAGAAGACATAGAAATAACTAAAATATTTTCAGAATTCAATAGTATGATTGTTAAATGGGGATTAAATAGTTTTAAGTTAGAATAACATAAAGAATTTAATAATATTTAAAAAGTTAAAAATCTAACAAAAACGCAACATAAATTAAGTACATAAATTCATTACACGTATTGAATATTTTAAAAGTAACATATTTTAGTTCGTTGGATAGTATTTCTTGGAAATATGTAATTAATTTGACCTTAGTGTATTAGCCCAAGAATATATAAAATTAATTAAAATAGTTTATTTTTAAAAGTATTTTGAAAGGTTTTTCTATATTTTATGAAATTTAAATTAAAGGTACATACTAAATCTTATAGGCACAATAACTCAAAATTAGAAATATTTAAAAAATTAAATCTAAAAAAATTAAAATTAAATAAACAGTCTGTGTTCGAAGTAAACTTATTTTAAATGATAGTATTAAATAGTTTCTATTTTGAATAACTAAAGTAAAAGTTAAAAGGGTAATTAAAGGTTTTCTTTATTTTACGATATTCAATTTAAACTTATATACATAATTTTACTAGCACATAATTCCAAATATAAATATTTAGAATTTTTAAAACCTAGAAAAATGGAATCAATTAAATAAAGATATAAATAAATAATATGTCATAAATTTTTTAAAATATATATATTTCAGTTCCATTGATAGTATTAAATAGTTTTTATTTAGAATGAGTAAACAATATATAAATATTCTAAAATACAAAATCTAAAAAAAAACATAATATTTTTCTCTTTTTTAATTACTGTCATTATTAGAGACAAATTTGCAGATTTAAATAATTTATTTAATGATATATTTTTTGCATTTTTATGAAACATAATTAAAAAGAATATGCTAAATTATACAAGCACAATAACTCAAAATTATAAAATATTTAAAAAAATTTATTTAAATTTAAAAAGTGCGATAAAAATAAAAACAACAAATTGTATGTATTCATATTTTAAAAGTGAACTTATTTTAATTCTTGGATAAGTACTAATAGTACTAAATATGTTTTTTTAGAATAACTAAGGTGCATAAATTAAATTTTAAAAATGGAAATAAAAGTTTCTCTTTATTTTATGATATTTAATTTAAAAGTATATACATAATCTTACTAGCACAAAAACTAAAAAAAATTAGTTTTTTAAGAAGTTACAAACAAATTCTCTAAAAAAAATGCAAAGTAAACTAAATACGAAAATGAATAATGTGTATTGAATATTCTAAAAGTAAATATATTTTAATTTCGTAATATGTATTGAATATTTTTAAAAGAAAATAAATTTTATGTTCTCAAATAGTATTTGGTTCAAATATACAATTAATTTAACTTTAAAATATTGACAATAATAATTAAAAGAATGAAAATATTTTAAATTTAAAAGTATGTTACTAAATCTTTTAGCGCGCTGACATGACTTTTAAATATCGATACAAAGTTGAAACATAACTAATAATTGAGATGAAGTCTAACAGTACTTTGTCTTCCTGTGTTTTATATTTTATTGTTATTGTTTGAGACAAATATAATAGATTTAAACAGATTTTTTAATTTAAATTTTGTAATTATTTTTATGAAATGTATTGTAATAGTATATACTGAATTTTACCAGCACAATAACTCAGAAATAAAAAAAATTAAAATTTTAAATCTAATAAATACAATCAAATTTAAGAATAAAAAAATATGTAATAAATAATTTAAACGTATAATATATTTCAATTCCTTAGGTAGTATTAAATAGTTTTATTTAGAATAACTAAAGTATACATTTTTAATTTTACTATATAATTAAACCTTTTTTCTATTATTTGCCATTTAATCTAAAAGTATATACGAAAATCATACTAGCACAATAAAAAGAATACAAACGTTTAAAAAATTTTAAAAATTAAAAACATTGCAATATAAATCTAAAAGAAACTTAGAAAAATATGTTTTCAATATTTCAAAAGTTAATATATTTTAATTCGTTAGCTAGTATTTAATGTATTATGATGAATTATACAACTAATTTAACTTTAGGATAGAGGACATAGAAATAACTGAAAATATTTTTCAGAATTCAATAGTATGATTGTTAAATGGGGATTAAATAGTTTTAGTTAGAATAACATAAAGAATTTAATAATATTTAAAAAGTTAAAAATCTAAAAAAAACGCAACATAAATTAAGTACACGTATTGAATATTTTAAAAGTAACATATTTTAGTTCGTTGGATAGTATTTCTTGGAAATATGTAATTAATTTAACCTTAGTGTATTAGCCCAAGAATATATAAAATTAATTTAAATAGTTTATTTTTAAAAGTATTTTGAAAGGTTTTTCTATATTTTATGAAATTTAAATTAAAGGTACATACTAAATCTTATAGGCACAATAACTCAAAATTAGAAATATTTAAAAAATAAAATCTAAAAAAATTAAAATTAAATAAACAGTCTGTGTTCGAAGTAAACTTATTTTAAATGATAGTATTAAATAGTTTCAATTTTGAATAACTAAAGTAAAAGTTAAAAGTGTAATTAAAGGTTTTCTTTATTTTACGATATTCAATTTAAACTTATATACATAATTTTACTAGACATAATTCCAAATATAAATATTTAGAATTTTTCAAAACCTAGAAAAATGGAATCAATCAAATAAAGATATAAATAATATGTCACGAATATTTTAAAATATATATATTTCAGTTCCATTGATAGTATTAAATAGTTTTTATTTAGAATGAGTAAACAATATATAAATATTCTAAAATATAAAATCTAAAAAAAACAAAACTATTTTTCTCTTTTTAATTACTGTCGTTGTTAGAGACAAATTTGCAGATTTAAATAATTTATTTAATGATATATTTTTTTGCATTTTATGAAACATAATTTAAAAGAATATGCTAAATTATACTAGCACAATAACTCAAAATTAAAAAATATTTACAAAATTTAAAATTTAAAAAAAGCGATAAAAATAAAAACAACAAATAGTATGTATTCATATTTTTAAAAGTGAACTTATTTTAATTCATTGGATAGTACTAAACAGTTTTTGTTCAGAATAACTAAGGTGCATAAATTAATTTTAAAAATGGAATAAAAGTTTCTCTTTATTTTATGATATTTAATTTAAAAGTATATACATAATCTTACTAACACAAAAACTAAAAAAATTTGTTTTTTAAGAAGTTACAAATTCTCTAAAAAAAAAAATGCAAAGTAAACTAAATACGAAAATGAATAATGTGTATTGAATATTCTAAAAGCAAATATATTTTAATTTCGTAATATGTATTGAATATTTTAAAAGAAAATAAATTTTATGTTCTCAGATAGTATTTGGTTGAAATATACAATTAATTTAACTTTAAAATATTGATCAATAATAATTAAAAGTATGAAAATATTTTAAATTTGAAAGTATGTTACTAAATCTTTTAGCGCGCTGACATGACTTTTAAATATCGATACAAAGTTGAAACATAACTAATAAATTGAGAGGAAGACTAACAGTACTTTGTCTCCCTGTTGTCTTCATATTTATTGTTATTGTTTGAGACAAACTAATAGATTTAACAGATTTTTTAATTTAATTTTTTGTAATTATTTTATGAAATGTATTGTAATAGTATATACTGAATTTTACCAGCACAATAACTCAGAAATAAAAAAATTTAAAATTTTTAAAATCTAATAAATACAATCAAATTTAAGAATAAAAAAATATGTAATAAATAATTTAAACATAAATATATTTTAATTCCTTAGGTAGTATTAAATAGTTTTTATTTAGAATAACTAAAGTATACATTTTAATTTTACTATATAATTAAACCTTTTTCTCTATTATTTGCCATTTAATCTAAAAGTATATACGAAATCATACTAGTACAATAAAAAGAATACAAACGTTTAAAATTTTTAAAATTAAAAACATTGCAATATAAATCTAAAGAAACTTAGAAAATATGTTTTGAATATTTCAAAAGTTAATATATTTTAATTCGTTAGCTAGTATTTTGATGAATTATACAATTAATTTAACTTTAGGATAGAGGACATATAAATAACTGAAATATTTTTCAGAATTCAATAGTATGATTGTTAAATGGGGATTAAATAGTTTTAGTTAGAATAACATAAAGAATTTAATAATATTTAAAAAGTTAAAAATCTAACAAAAACGCAACATAAATTAAGTACACGTATTGAATATTTTAAAAGTAACATATTTTAGTTCGTTGGATAGTATTTCTGGGAATATGTAATTAATTTAACCTTAGTGTATTAGCCCAAGAATATATAAAATTAATTAAAATAGTTTATTTTTAAAAGTATTTTGAAAGGTTTTTCTATATTTTATGAAATTTAAATTAAAGGTACATACTAAATCTTATAGGCACAATAACTCAAAATTAGAAATATTTAAAAAAATTAAAAAATTAAATTAAATAAACTGTCTGTGTTCGAAGTAAACTTATTTTAATGAAATAGTATTAGTAAAAATATCAAATAAAGGATCTTGATATTTTATTAGCACATAACTCATAAATTAAGTATTAAAACAAATTTAAATATATTAAAAACAAAACTACAATTAACAAAAAACTAAATAAATAATGTATTCATTGTTCGTTAGATATAAAATTTTAGTTTAAAAGTATATATTAACACTTACTAGTACGCATAATAACACAAAAATATAAATATTTAAAACATTTAAAATCTTAAAAAAATACAATGTGAAATAAATTAAAAATTTAATCAATAAGTAGTGAATATTTGAAAAGTAAGTATAATTTATTTCCTTACTTTGAAATATACAATTAATTAAACGTTAGAACATTAGCGTAAGAATGGTGAAACTTCATTTTTCAAAATTCAAAAATATGATAATTCAATTAGATTAAATAGTGAATTCAGAATAATTGAAGAGTAAATAAAATCAAACAAAAATGCAAATTGAATAAATACAAAAATATAAAATTTGCATGGAATATTTTAAAGTAAATATATTTTAATTTAACATACAATTAATTTAGCTTTACAACAGTTAAAAATATTTTAAGTTTATATATAACTATTATACATTTTAACATAAATACTGTTTATTCTTTTTGCCTTCACATAACAGTTTCCATTTAGAACAACTAAAAATATAAAAATATTTAACAAAAATAAGTAATCAAAATTACATACGACAAAAGTAATTTTTTAAACAATATTAATTAAAAATATACAATTAATTTACAAATAATATTTCATTTAGTTTTAGAACACTAATATGACTTTAAAATATTTACAAAGTTAATATGCATCGAAACTCTATTTTAATTTAAATAGTAATTAATTAAAATTATTACTAATTTAATTTTAAAATATTGATCTAAAAATAATTAAATTGTTTTTTAAATATTTTAATTTATAAAGTAGTAAAAATATAGCTCACTAATATATATTTTAAATATATAAAAAGATTTGGTAATTGAAATTCTTTTCTATATTTTAAGTAAATTATGTTAAAATATATACTAATTTTACTAATATAACAACTATATTATATTGAAAAAAAATTAACATGTAATAAAATGGAATCAAAATTAAAACAAATAAATTTATTTTGACAACAATTAATTAAAAATATAAAATAAACTATACAAGTACAATGACTCATCGAATAGATGTTAAAACACGTATAAAATTGGAACCAAAATTAAAAGAAAATAAATAAATTATAAATATTCAATGTTACAAAAAATAAATTTTTAATTACTTAAATAGTATTAAAAAAAATTCAATAAAGGATCGATATTTTATTAGCACATAACTCATCAAATTAAGTATTAAAACAATTTAAATATATTAAAAACAAAACTACAATTAACAAAAAACTAAATAAATAATGTATTCAATTGTTCAGATATAAAATTTTAGTTTAAAAGTATATATAACACTTACTAGTACGCATAATAACACAAAAATATAAATATTTAAAACATTTAAAATCTTAAAAAAATACAATGTGAAATAAATTAAAAATTTAATCAATAAGTAGTGAATATTTGAAAAGTAAGTATAATTTATTTCCTTACTTTGAAATATACAATTAATTAAACGTTAGAACATTAGCGTAAGAATGGTGAAACTTCATTTTTTAATTCAAAAATATGATAATTCAATTAGATTAAATAGTGAATTCAGAATAACTGAAGAGTAAATAAAATCAAACAAAAATGCAAATTAAATTAAATACAAAAATATAAAATTTGCATGGAATATTTTAAAGTAAATATTTTAATTTAACATACAATTAATTTAGCTTTACAACAGTTAAAAATATTTTAAGTTTATATAACTATTATACATTTTAACATAAATACTGTTTATTCTTTTTGCCTTCACATAACAGTTTCCATTTAGAACAACTAAAAATATAAAAATATTTAACAAAAATAAGTAATCAAAATTACATACGACAAAAGTAATTTTTTAAACAATATTAATTAAAAATATACAATTAATTTACAAATAAATATTTCATTTAGTTTTAGAACACTAATATGACTTTAAAATATTTACAAAGTTAATATGCATCGAAACTCTATTTTAATTTAAATAGTAATTAATTAAAATTATTACTAATTTAATTTTAAAATATTGATCTAAAAATAATTAAATTGTTTTTAAAATATTTTAATTATAAAGTAGTAAAAATATATAGCTCACTAATATATATTTTAAATATATAAAAAGATTTGGTAATTGAAATTCTTTTCTATATTTTAAGTAAATTATGTTAAAATATATACTAAATTTTACTAATATAACAACTATATTATATTGAAAATTAACATGTAATAAAATGGAATCAATTTAAAACAAAAATAAATTTATTTTGACAACAATTAATTTAAAAATATAAAATAAACTATACAAGTACAATGACTCATCGAATAGATGTTAAAACACGTATAAAATTGGAACCAAATTAAGAAAAATAAATAAATTATAAATATTCAATGTTACAAAAAATAATTTTTAATTACTTAAATAGTATTAAAAAAATTCAATAAAGGATCTTGATATTTTATTAGCACATAACTCATCAAATTAAGTATTAAAAAATTTAAATATATTAAAAACAAAACTACAATTAACAAAATAAATAAATAATGTATTCAATTGTTCAGATATAAAATTTTAGTTTAAAAGTATATATTAACATTACTAGTACGCATAATAACACAAAAATATAAATATTTAAAACATTTAAAATCTTAAAAAAATACAATGTGAAATAAATTAAAAATTTAATCAATAAGTAGTGAATATTTGAAAAGTAAGTATAATTTATTTCCTTACTTTGAAATATACAATTAATTAAACGTTAGAACATTAGCGTAAGAATGGTGAAACTTCATTTTTCAAAATTCAAAAATATGATAATTCAATTAGATTAAATAGTGAATTCAGAATAACTGAAGAGTAAATAAAATCAAACAAAAATGCAAATTGAATTAAATACAAAAATATAAAATTTGCATGGAATATTTTAAAGTAAATATATTTTAATTTAACATACAATTAATTTAGCTTTACAACAGTTAAAAATATTTTAAGTTTATATAACTATTATATTTTAACATAAATACTGTTTATTCTTTTTGCCTTCACATAACAGTTTCCATTTAGAATAACTAAAAATATAAAAATATTTAAAAAAATAAGTAATCAAAATTACATACGACAAAAGTAATTTTTTAAACAATATTAATTAAAAATATTCAATTAATTTACAAATAAATATTTCATTTAGTTTTAGAACACTAATATGACTTTAAAATATTTACAAAGTTAATATGCATCGAAACTATATTTTAATTTAAATAGTAATTAATTAAAATTATTACTAATTTAATTTTAAAATATTGATCTAAAAATAATTAAATTGTTTTTAAATATTTTAATTTATAAAGTAGTAAAAATATATAGCTCACTAATATATATTTTGAATATATAAAAAGATTTGGTAATTGAAATTCTTTTCTATATTTTAAGTAAATTATGTTAAAATATATACTAATTTTACTAATATAACAACTATATTATATTGAAAAAAAATTAACATGTAATAAAATGGAATCAAAATTTAAAACAAAAATAAATTTATTTTGACAACAATTAATTTAAAAATAAAATAAACTATACAAGTACAATGACTCATCGAATAGATGTTAAAACACGTATAAAATTGGAACCAAAATTAAAAGAAAAATAAATAAATTATAAATATTCAATGTTACAAAAAATAAATTTTTAATTACTTAAATAGTATTAAAAAAAATTCAATAAAGGATCTTGATATTTTATTAGCACATAACTCATCAAATTAAGTATTAAAACAAATTTAAATATATTAAAAACAAAACTACAATTAACAAAAAACTAAATAAATAATGTATTGAATTGTTCAGATATAAAATTTTAGTTTAAAAGTATATATTAACATTACTAGTACGCATAATAACACAAAAATATAAATATTTAAAACATTTAAAATCTTAAAAAAAAATAAATGTGAAATAAATTAAAAATTTAATCAATAAGTAGTGAATATTTGAAAAGTAAGTATAATTTATTTCCTTACTTTGAAATATACAATTAATTAAACGTTAGAACATTAGCGTAAGAATGGTGAAACTTCATTTTTCAAAATTCAAAAATATGATAATTCAATTAGATTAAATAGTGAATTCATAATAACTGAAGAGTAAATAAAATCAAACAAAAATGCAAATTGAATTAAATACAAAAATATAAAATTTGCATGGAATATTTTAAAGTAAATATATTTTAATTTAACATACAATTAATTTAGCTTTACAACAGTTAAAAATATTTTAAGTTTATATAACTATTATAATTTTAACATAAATACTGTTTATTCTTTTTGCCTTCACATAACAGTTTCCATTTAGAACAACTAAAATATAAAAATATTTAACAAAAATAAGTAATCAAAATACATACGACAAAAGTAATTTTTTAAATAATATTAATTAAAAATATACAATTAATTTACAAATAAATATTTCATTTAGTTTTAGAACACTAATATGACTTTAAAATATTTACAAAGTTAATATGCATCGAAATATATTTTAATTTAAATAGTAATTAATTAAAATTATTACTAATTTAATTTTAAAATATTGATCTAAAAATAATTAAATTGTTTTTATAATATTTTAATTTATAAAGTAGTAAAAATATATAGCTCACTAATATATATTTTAAATATATAAAAAGATTTGGTAATTGAAATTCTTTTCTATATTTTAAGTAAATTATGTTAAAATATATACTAAATTTTACTAATATAACAACTATATTATATTGAAAAAAAATTAACATGTAATAAAATGGAATCAAAATTTAAAACAAAAATAAATTTATTTTGACAACAATTAATTTAAAAATATAAAATAAACTATACAAGTACAATAACTCATCGAATAGATGTTAAAACACGTATAAAATTGGAACCAAAATTAAAAGAAAAATAAATAAATTATAAATATTCAATGTTACAAAAAATAAATTTTTAATTACTTAAATAGTATTAAAAAAAATTCAATAAAGGATCTTGATATTTTATTAGCACATAACTCATCAAATTAAGTATTAAAACAAATTTAAATATATTAAAAACAAAACTACAATTAACAAAAAACTAAATAAATAATGTATTCAATTGTTCAGATATAAAATTTTAGTTTAAAAGTATATATTAACACTTACTAGTACGCATAATAAACAAAATATAAATATTTAAAACATTTAAAATCTTAAAAAAAATACAATGTGAAATAAATTAAAAATTTAATCAATAAGTAGTGAATATTTGAAAAGTAAGTATAATTTATTTCCTTACTTTGAAATATACAATTAATTAAACGTTAGAACATTAGCGTAAGAATGGTGAAACTTCATTTTTCAAATTCAAAAATATGATAATTCAATTAGATT
>JAGSPU010000677.1:0-19101 GCA_019321725.1 Paulownia fortunei
AATAGTAAATCATTCACACGTATTCGCCCACTACTTGATTTTTATTGTTTGCTTCAATGATTTCATAATTTTGTATTTTTCAATTTTTCATGCGAAACTATTCGTGTTAACATTATTTTATTTTAATTTTTATAAGAACTTGTCTGAAACATTGTTGATTTTTCTTCGATTTCATGTAATTAAGTGAAGAAATTCAGAGATCACGTAGTAATAATTCACATATATTCATCGACTACTTGATTCTTATTGTTTGCTTAAGTGATTTAATAATTACGTAATTTTCCAATTTTCACATGAAATTATCGGTATTAACTTGGGTTTTTTTTAGTTTATTTATAAGAACTTGTCTAAAATATTGTTGATTTTAATCCGATTTCAAGTAGTTGAGTGAAGGATTTTTCAGAGATCGAATAGTAAATCATTCACACATATTCGCGTACCACTTGATTCTTTTCCATTGCTTTTGTGATTTTATATTTTTTTATTTTTTCTTTTTCACATGAAACTACATGTATTAACTTGGTTTTTTCTATTTTTTCTCAAGAACTTGTCTGAATTTTTGTTGATTTTTCTCCAATTTTAGGTAATTGAGGGAAGCAATTCGGACATCGCATAGTAATTATTGACACATATGCACCTATTGCTTGATCCTTATTGTTTGCTTAAGTGGTTTAACAATTTCAAATTTTTCTATTTTTCACATGAAATTATGGGCATTAACTTGTTTTCTTTTGGTTTTTTCATAAGAACGTGTCAGATATTTTGTTTGATTTTTTTATGATTTGATGTAGTTGAGTGAACGAATTCGGAGATCGCATTGGAAATCATTCACACGTATTCGCCCACTACTTGATTTTTATTGTTTGCTTCAATGATTTCATAATTTTGTATTTTTCTATTTTTCATGTGAAACTATTCGTGTTAACTTTATTTTATTTTAATTTTTGTAAAAACTTGTCTGAAACATTGTTGATTTTTCTTTGATTTCATGTAATTAAGTGGAGAAATTCAGAGATCACGTATTAATAATTCACATATATTCACCGACTACTTGATTCTTATTGTTTGCTTAAGTGATTTAATAATTACGTAATTTTTCAATTTTTACATGAAATTATTGGTATTAACTTGGGTTTTTTGTAGTTTATTTATAAGAATTTGTCTAAAATATTGTTGATTTTAATCCAATTTCAAGTAATTGAGTGAAGGATTTTTCAGAGATCGAATAGTAAATCATTCACACGTATTCGCCCACTACTTGATTTTTATTGTTTGCTTCAATGATTTCATAATTTTGTATTTTTCAATTTTTCATGCGAAACTATTCGTGTTAACATTATTTTATTTTAATTTTTATAAGAACTTGTCTGAAACATTGTTGATTTTTCTTCGATTTCATGTAATTAAGTGAAGAAATTCAGAGATCACGTAGTAATAATTCACATATATTCATCGACTACTTGATTCTTATTGTTTGCTTAAGTGATTTAATAATTACGTAATTTTCCAATTTTCACATGAAATTATCGGTATTAACTTGGGTTTTTTTTAGTTTATTTATAAGAACTGTCTAAAATATTGTTGATTTTAATCCGATTTCAAGTAGTTGAGTGAAGGATTTTTCAGAGATCGAATAGTAAATCATTCACACATATTCGCGTACCTCTTGATTCTTTTCCATTGCTTTTGTGATTTTATATTTTTTTATTTTTTCTTTTTCACATGAAACTACATGTATTAACTTGGTTTTTTCTATTTTTTCTTAAGAACTTGTCTGAATTTTTGTTGATTTTTCTCCAATTTTAGGTAATTGAGGGAAGCAATTCGGACATCGCATAGTAATTATTGACACATATGCACCTATTGCTTGATCCTTATTGTTTGCTTAAGTGGTTTAACAATTTCAAATTTTTCTGTTTTTCACATGAAATTATGGCATTAACTTGTTTTCTTTTGTTTTTTCATAAGAACGTGTCAGATATTTTGTTTGATTTTTTTTATGATTTGATGTAGTTGAGTGAACGAATTCGGAGATCGCATTGGAAATCATTCACACGTATTCGCCCACTACTTGATTTTTATTGTTTGCTTCAATGATTTCATAATTTTGTATTTTTCTATTTTTCATGTGAAACTATTGGTGTTAACATTATTTTATTTAAATTTTTATAAGAACTTCTCTGAAACATTGTTGATTTTTCTTCGATTTCATGTAATTAAGTGAAGAAATTCAGAGATCACGTAGTAATAATTCACATATATTCATCGACTACTTGATTCTTATTTTCTTGCTTAAGTGATTTAATAATTACGTAATTTTCCAATTTTTACATGAAATTATTGGTATTAACTTGGGTTTTTTGTAGTTTATTTATAAGAATTTGTCTAAAATATTGTTGATTTTAATCCAATTTCAAGTAATTGAGTGAAGGATTTTTCAGAGACCGAATAGTAAATCATTCACACGTATTCGCCCACTACTTGATTTTTATTGTTTGCTTCAATGATTTCATAATTTTGTATTTTTCTATTTTTCATGTGAAACTATTGGTGTTAACATTATTTTATTTAAATTTTTATAAGAACTTCTCTGAAACATTGTTGATTTTTCTTCGATTTCATGTAATTAAGTGAAGAAATTCAGAGATCACGTAGTAATAATTCACATATATTCGTCGACTACTTGATTCTTATTGTTTGCTTAAGTGATTTAATAATTATGTAATTTTTCAATTTTCACATGAAATTATTGGTATTAACTTGGGTTTTTTGTAGTTTATTTATAAGAATTGTCTAAAATATTGTTGATTTTAATCCAATTTCAAGTAATTGAGTGAAGGATTTTTCAGAGATCGAATAGTAAATCATTCACACGTATTCGCCACTACTTGATTTTTATTGTTTGCTTCAATGATTTCTTAATTTTGTATTTTTTTATTTTTCATGCGAAACTATTCGTGTTAACATTATTTTATTTTAATTTTTATAAGAACTTGTCCGAAACATTGTTGATTTTTCTTCGATTTCATGTAATTAAATGAAGAAATTCAGAGATCACGTAGTAATAATTCACATATATTCATCGACTACTTGATTCTTATTATTTGCTTAAGTGATTTAATAATTACGTAATTTTCCAATTTTCACATGAAATTATCGGTATTAACTTGGGTTTTTTTTAGTTTATTTATAAGAACTTGTCTAAAATATTGTTGATTTTAATCCGATTTCAAATAGTTGAGTGAAGGATTTTTCAGAGATCGAATAGTAAATCATTCACACATATTCGCGTACCACTTGATTCTTTTCCATTGCTTTTGTGATTTTATATTTTTTTATTTTTTTCTTTTTCACATGAAACTACATGTATTAATTTGGTTTTTTCTATTTTTTCTCAAGAACTTGTCTGAATTTTTGTAGATTTTTCTCCAATTTTAGGTAATTGAGGGAAGCAATTCGGACATCGCATAGTAATTATTGACACATATGCACCTATTGCTTGATCCTTATTGTTTGCTTAAGTAGTTTAACAATTTCAAATTTTTCTATTTTTCACATGAAATTATGGGCATTAACTTGTTTTCTTTTGGTTTTTTCATAAGAACGTGTCAGATATTTTGTTTGATTTTTTTTATGATTTGATGTAGTTGAGTGAACGAATTCGGAGATCGCATTGGAAATCATTCACACGTATTCGCCCACTACTTGATTTTTATTGTTTGCTTCAATGATTTCATAATTTTGTATTTTTCTATTTTTCATGTGAAACTATTGTGTTAACATTATTTTATTTTAATTTTTATATGAACTTCACTGAAACATTGTTGATTTTTCTTCGATTTCATGTAATTAAGTGAAGAAATTCAGAGATCACGTAGTAATAATTCACATATATTCATCGACTACTTGATTCTTATTTTTGCTTAAGTGATTTAATAATTACGTAATTTTCCAATTTTTACATGAAATTATTGGTATTAACTTGGGTTTTTTGTAGTTTATTTATAAGAATTTGTCTAAAATATTGTTGATTTTAATCCAATTTCAAGTAATTGAGTGAAGGATTTTTCAGAGATCGAATAGTAAATCATTCACACGTATTCGCCCACTACTTGATTTTTATTGTTTGCTTCAATGATTTCATAATTTTGTATTTTTCTATTTTTCATGTGAAACTATTGTGTTAACATTATTTTATTTAAATTTTTATAAGAACTTCTCTGAAACATTGTTGATTTTTCTTCGATTTCATGTAATTAAGTGAAGAAATTCAGAGATCACGTAGTAATAATTCACATATATTCGTCGACTACTTGATTCTTATTGTTTGCTTAAGTGATTTAATAATTATGTAATTTTTCAATTTTCACATGAAATTATTGGTATTAACTTGGGTTTTTTGTAGTTTATTTATAAGAATTTGTCTAAAATATTGTTGATTTTAATCCAATTTCAAGTAATTGAGTGAAGGATTTTTCAGAGATCGAATAGTAAATCATTCACACGTATTCGCCCACTACTTGATTTTTATTGTTTGCTTCAATGATTTCTAATTTTGTATTTTTTTATTTTTCATGCGAAACTATTCGTGTTAACATTATTTTATTTTAATTTTTATAAGAACTTGTCCGAAACATTGTTGATTTTTCTTCGATTTCATGTAATTAAATGAAGAAATTCAGAGATCACGTAGTAATAATTCACATATATTCATCGACTACTTGATTCTTATTGTTTGCTTAAGTGATTTAATAATTACGTAATTTTCCAATTTTCACATGAAATTATCGGTATTAACTTGGGTTTTTTTTAGTTTATTTATAAGAACTTGTCTAAAATATTGTTGATTTTAATCCGATTTCAAATAGTTGAGTGAAGGATTTTTCAGAGATCGAATAGTAAATCATTCACACATATTCGCGTACCACTTGATTCTTTTCCATTGCTTTTGTGATTTTATATTTTTTTATTTTTTTCTTTTTCACATGAAACTACATGTATTAATTTGGTTTTTTCTATTTTTTCTCAAGAACTTGTCTGAATTTTTGTAGATTTTTCTCCAATTTTAGGTAATTGAGGGAAGCAATTCGGACATCGCATAGTAATTATTGACACATATGCACCTATTGCTTGATCCTTATTGTTTGCTTAAGTAGTTTAACAATTTCAAATTTTTCTATTTTTCACATGAAATTATGGGCATTAACTTGTTTTCTTTTGGTTTTTTCATAAGAACGTGTCAGATATTTTGTTTGATTTTTTTTACGATTTGATGTAGTTGAGTGAACGAATTTGGAGATCGCATTGGAAATCATTCACACGTATTCGCCCACTACTTGATTTTTATTGTTTGCTTCAATGATTTCATAATTTTGTATTTTTCTATTTTTCATGGGAAACTATTCGTGTTAACATTATTTTATTTAAATTTTTGTAAGAACTTGTCTGAAACATTGTTGATTTTTCTTTGATTTCATGTAATTAAGTGAAGAAATTCAGAGATCACGTAGTAATAATTCACATATATTCGTCGACTACTTGATTCTTATTGTTTGCTTAAGTGATTTAATAATCATACCGATAATTTCAAGTGCAAAACAAAAAAATACGGAACTATTAAATCAACTAAACAAACAATAAGAACCAAGTAGTAAGCGAATATGTGAGAATGTTTTACTATACGATCTCTGAATTATTTCGTTCAACTACTTGAAATTAGATTAAAATTAATAATATTTTAGACAAGTTCTTATAACTAAACAAAAGAAAAATCAAGTTAATACCGATAATTTAATGTGTAAAACAAAAAAATACAAAACTATTAAATCAACTACGCAAACAATAAGGACCAAGTAGTAAGCGAAGATGTGTGAATGTTTTACTATACGATCTCTGAATTCTTTCGTTCAACTACAAGAAACTAGATTAGAATCAACAACATTTTGGACAAGTTCTCATATCTAAACTAAAAAAAAATCAAGTTCATACCGATAATTTCAAGTGCAAAACAAAAAAATACGAAACTATTAAATTAACTAAACAAACAATAAGAACCAAGTAGTAAGCGAATAAGTGAGAATGTTTTACTATACGATATCTGAATTATTTCGTTCAACTACTTGAAACTGGATTAAAATTAATAATATTTTAGACAAGTTCTTATAACTAAACTAAAGAAAAGTCAAGTTAATACCGATAATTTCATGTGCAAAACAAAAAAATACGAAACTATTAAATCAACTACGCAAACAATAATGACCAAGTAGTAAGCGAAGATGTGTGAATGTTTTACTATACGATCTCTGAATTCTTTCGTTCAACTACAAGAAACTAGATTAAAACCAACAACATTTTGGACAAGTTCTCATATCTAAACTAAAAAAAAATCAAGTTCATACCGATAATTTCAAGTGCAAAACAAAAAAATACAAAACTATTAAATCAACTAAACAAACAATAAGAACCAAGTAGTAAGCGAATATGTGAGAATGTTTTACTATACGATCTCTGAATTATTTCGTTCAACTACTTGAAACTGGATTAAAATTAATAATATTTTAGACAAGTTCTTATAACTAAACTAAAGAAAAGTCAAGTTAATACCGATAATTTCATGTGCAAAACAAAAAAATGCGAAACTATTAAATCAACTACGCAAACAATAAGGACCAAGTAGTAAGCGAAGATGTATGAATGTTTTACTATACGATCTCTAAATTCTTTCGTTCAACTACAAGAAACTGGATTAAAATCAATAACATTTTAAACAAGTTCTTATAGCTAAACTAAAAAAAAAAAAAAGTTCATACCGATAATTTCAAGTGCAACACAAAAAAATACGAAACTATTAAATCAATTAAACAAACAATAAGAACCAAGTAGGAAGCGAATATGTGATAATGTTTTACTATGCGATCTCTGAATTCTTTCGTTCAACTACTTGAAACTGGATTAAAATTAATAATATTTTAGACAAGTTCTTATAACTAAACTAAAAAAAAACCATTTAATACCGATAATTTAATGTGCAAAACAACAAAAATGCGAAACTATTAAATCAACTAAGCAAACAATAAGGACCAAGTAGTAAGCGAAGATGTGTGAATGTTTTACTATGCGATCTCTGAATTTTTTCGTTCAACTACTTGAAACTGGATTAAAATTAATAATATTTTAGACAAGTTCTTATAACTAAACTAAAAAAAAAACATATTAATACCGATAATTTAATGTGCAAAACAAAAAAATACGAAACTATTAAATCAACTAAACAAACAATAAGAACCAAGTAGTAAGCGAATATGTGACAATGTTTTACTATACGATCTCTGAATTATTTCGTTCAACTACTTGAAACTGGATTAAAATTAATAATATTTTAGACAAGTTCTTATAACTAAACTAAAAAAAAACAAGTTAATACCGATAATTTAATGTGCAAAACAAAAAAATGCGAAACTATTAAATCAACTACGCAAACAATAAGGACCAAGTAGTAAGCGAAGATGTGTGAATGTTTTACTATACGATCTCTAAATTCTTTCGTTCAACTACAAGAAACTGGATTAAAATCAATAACATTTTAAACAAGTTCTTATAGCTAAACTAAAAAAAAAACAAGTTCATACCGATAATTCAAGTGCAAAACAAAAAAATACGAAACTAATTAAAATCAATTAAACAAACAATAAGAACCAAGTAGTAAGCGAATATGTGATAATGTTTTACTATGCAATCTCTGAATTTTTTCGTTCAACTACTTGAAACTGGATTAAAATTAATAATATTTTAGACAAGTTCTTATAACTAAACTAAAAAAAACCATTTTAATACGATAATTTAATGTGCAAAACAAAAAAAATGCGAAACTATTAAATCAACTAAGCAAACAATAAGGACCAAGTAGTAAGCGAATGTGTGAATGAATTTTACTATGCGATCTCTGAATTCTTTCGTTCAACTACTTGAAACTGGATTAAAATTAATAATATTTTAGACAAGTTCTATAACTAAACTAAAAAAAAACCAAGTTAATACCGATAATTTAATGTGCAAAACAAAAAAATACGAAACTATTAAATCAACTAAACAAACAATAAGAACCAAGTAGTAAGCGAATATGTGACAATGTTTTACTATACGATCTCTGAATTATTCGTTCAACTACTTGAAACTGGATTAAAATAATAATATTTTAGACAAGTTCTTATAACTAAACTAAAAAAAACCAAGTTAATACCGATAATTTAATGTGCAAAACAAAAAAATGCGAAACTATTAAATCAACTACGCAAACAATAAGGACCAAGTAGTAAGCGAAGATGTGTGAATGTTTTACTATACGATCTCTGAATTCTTTCGTTCAACTACAAGAAACTGGATTAAAATCAATAACATTTATACAAGTTCTTATAGCTAAACTAAAAAAAAAAACAAGTTCATACCGATAATTTCAAGTGCAAAACAAAAAAATACGAAACTATTAAATCAACTAAACAAACAATAAGAACAAGTAGTAAGCGAATATGTGAGAATGTTTTACTATGCGATCTCTGAATTCTTTCGTTCAACTACTTGAAACTGGATTAAAATTAATAATATTTTAGACAAGTTCTTATAACTAAACTAAAAAAAAAAAATATTAATACCGATAATTTAATGTGCAAAACAAAAAATACAAAACTATTAAATCAACTACGCAAACAATAAGACCAAGTAGTAAGCGAAGATGTGTGAATGTTTTACTATACGATCTCTGAATTCTTTCGTTCAACTACAAGAAACTAGATTAAAATCAATAACATTTTGGACAAGTTCTCATATCTAAACTAAAAAAAAATCAAGTTCATACCGATAATTTCAAGTGCAAAACAAAAAAATACGAAACTATTAAATCAACTAAACAAACAATAAGAACAAGTAGTAAGCGAATATGTGAGAATGTTTTACTATACGATCTCTGAATTCTTTCGTTCAACTACTTGAAACTGGATTAAAATTAATAATATTTTAGACAAGTTCTTATAACTAAACTAAAAAAAATCAAGTTAATACCGATAATTTAATGTGCAAAACAAAAAAATGCGAAACTATTAAATCAACTAAACAAACAATAAGGACCAAGTAGTAAGCGAAGATGTGTGAATGTTTTACTATGCGATCTCTGAATTCTTTCGTTCAACTACTTGAAACTGGATTAAAATTAATAATATTTTAGACAAGTTCTTATAACTAAACTAAAAAAAAAACAAGTTAATACCGATAATTTAATGTGCAAAACAAAAAAATACGAAACTATTAAATCAACTAAACAAACAATAAGGACCAAGTAGTAAGCGAAGATGTGTGAATGTTTTACTATACGATCTCTGAATTCTTTCGTTCAACTACAAGAAACTGGATTAAAATTAATAACATTTTAGACAAGTTCTTATAACTAAACTAAAAAAAATCAAGTTCATACCGATAATTCAAGTGCAAAACAAAAAAATACGAAACTATTAAATCAACTAAACAAACAATAAGAACCAAGTAGTAAGCGAATATGTGAGAATGTTTAACTATACGATCTCTGAATTATTTCGTTCAACTACTTGAAACTGGATTAAAATTAATAATATTTTAGACAAGTTCTTATATAACTAAACTAAAAAAAAACCAAGTTAATACCGATAATTTAATGTGCAAAACAAAAAAATGCGAAACTATTAAATCAACTAAACAAACAATAAGGACCAAGTAGTAAGCGAAGATGTGTGAATGTTTTACTATGCGATCTCTGAATTCTTTCGTTCAACTACAAGAAACTGGATTAAAATCAATAACATTTTGGACAAGTTCTTATACTAAACTAAAAAAAAAAATCAAGTTCATACCGATAATTTCAAGTGCAAAACAAAAAAATACGAAACTATTAAATCAACTAAACAAACAATAAGAACCAAGTAGTAAGCGAAGATGTGTGAATGTTTTACTATACGATCTCTGAATTCTTTCGTTCAACTACAAGAAACTAGGATTAAAATCAATAACATTTTAGACAAGTTCTCATAGCTAAACTAAAAAAAAAACAAGTTCATACCGATAATTTCAAGTGCAAAACAAAAAATACGAAACTATTAAATCAACTAAACAAACAATAAGAACCAAGTAGTAAGCGAATATGTGTGAATGTTTTACTATGCGATCTCTGAATTCTTTCGTTCAACTACTTGAAACTGGATTAAAATTAATAATATTTTAGACAAGTTCTTATAACTAAACTAAAAAAAAATCAAGTTAATACCGATAATTTAATGTGCAAAACAAAAAAATGCGAAACTATTAAATCAACTAAGCAAACAATAAGACCAAGTAGTAAGCGAAGATGTGTGAATGTTTTACTATGCGATCTCTGAATTTTTCGTTCAACTACTTGAAACTGGATTAAAATTAATAATATTTTAGACAAGTTCTTATAACTAAACTAAAAAAAACCAAGTTAATACCGATAATTTAATGTGCAAAACAAAAAAATGCGAAACTATTAAATCAACTAAACAAACAATAAGAACCAAGTAGTAAGCGAATATGTGAATGTTTTACTATACGATCTCTGAATTCTTTCGTTCAACTACAAGAAACTGGATTAAAATTAATAATATTTTAGACAAGTTCTTATAACTAAACTAAAAAAAAACAAGTTCATACCGATAATTTCAAGTGCAAAACAAAAAATACGAAACTATTAAATCAACTAAACAAACAATAAGAACCAAGTAGTAAGCGAATATGTGAGAATGTTTTACTATACGATCTCTGAATTTTTCGTTCAACTACTTGAAACTGGATTAAAATTAATAATATTTTAGACAAGTTCTTATAACTAAACAAAAAAAAATCAAGTTAATACCGATAATTTAATGTGCAAAACAAAAAAATGCGAAACTATTAAATCAACTAAACAAACAATAAGGACCAAGTAGTAAGCGAAGATGTGTGAATGTTTTACTATACGATCTCTGAATTCTTTCGTTCAACTACAAGAAACTAGATTAAAATCAATAACATTTTGGACAAGTTCTCATAGCTAAACTAAAAAAAAATCAAGTTAATACCGATAATTTAAGTGCAAAACAAAAAAATACGAAACTATTAAATCAACTAAACAAACAATAAGAACCAAGTAGTAAGCGAATATGTGAGAATGTTTTACTATACGATCTCTGAATTATTTCGTTCAACTACTTGAAACTGGATTAAAATTAATAATATTTTAGACAAGTTCTTATAACTAAACTAAAGAAAAATCAAGTTAATACCGATAATTTAATGTGCAAAACAAAAAAATACGAAACTATTAAATCAACTAAACAAACAATAAGAACCAAGTAGTAAGCGAATATGTGTGAATGTTTTACTATACGATCTCTGAATTATTTCGTTCAACTACAAGAAACTGGATTAAAATCAATATATTTTAGACAAGTTCTTATAACTAAACTAAAAAAAAACCAAGTTCATACCGATAATTTCAAGTGCAAAACAAAAAAATACGAAACTATTAAATCAACTAAACAAACAATAAGAACCAAGTAGTAAGCGAATATGTGAGAATGTTTTACTATGCGATCTCTGAATTCTTTCGTTCAACTACTTGAAACTGGATTAAAATTAATAATATTTTAGACAAGTTCTTATAACTAAACTAAAAAAAATCAAGTTAATACCGATAATTTAATGTGCAAAACAAAAAAATGCGAAACTATTAAATCAACTAAACAAACAATAAGGACCAAGTAGTAAGCGAAGATGTGTGAATGTTTTACTATGCGATCTCTGAATTCTTTCGTTCAACTACAAGAAACTAGATTAAAATCAATAACATTTTGACAAGTTCTCATAGCTAAACTAAAAAAAATCAAGTTAATACCGATAATTTAATGTGCAAAACAAAAAAATACGAAACTATTAAATCAACTAAACAAACAATAAGAACCAAGTAGTAAGCGAATATGTGACATGTTTTACTATACGATCTCTGAATTATTTCGTTCAACTACTTGAAACTGGATTAAAATTAATAATATTTTAGACAAGTTCTTATAACTAAACTAAAAAAAACCAAGTTAATACGATAATTTAATGTGCAAAACAAAAAAATGCGAAACTATTAAATCAACTACGCAAACAATAAGGACCAAGTAGTAAGCGAAGATGTGTGAATGTTTTACTATACGATCTCTGAATTCTTTCGTTCAACTACAAGAAACTGGATTAAAATCAATAACATTTTACAAGTTCTTATAGCTAAACTAAAAAAAAAAAAAGTTCATACCGATAATTTCAAGTGCAAAACAAAAAAATACGAAACTATTAAATCAACTAAACAAACAATAAGAACCAAGTAGTAAGCGAATATGTGACAATGTTTTACTATGCGATCTCTGAATTATTTCGTTCAACTACTTGAAACTGGATTAAAATTAAAAATATTTTAGACAAGTTCTTATAACTAAACTAAAAAAAAAACAATTAATACCGATAATTTAATGTGCAAAACAAAAAAATACAAAACTATTAAATCAACTACGCAAATAATAAGGACCAAGTAGTAAGCGAAGATGTGTGAATGTTTTACTATACGATCTCTGAATTCTTTCGTTCAACTACAAGAAACTAGATTAAAATCAATAACATTTTGGACAAGTTCTCATATCTAAACTAAAAAAAAATCAAGTTCATACCGATAATTTCAAGTGCAAAACAAAAAAATACGAAACTATTAAATCAACTAAACAAACAATAAGAACCAAGTAGTAAGCGAATATGTGAGAATGTTTTACTATACGATCTCTGAATTATTTCGTTCAACTACTTGAAACTGGATTAAAATTAATAATATTTTAGACAAGTTCTTATAACTAAACTAAAAAAAATCAAGTTAATACCGATAATTTAATGTGCAAAACAAAAAAAATGCGAAACTATTAAATCAACTACGCAAACAATAAGGACCAAGTAGTAAGCGAAGATGTGTGAATGTTTTACTATGCGATCTCTGAATTCTTTCGTTCAAATATTTGAAACTGGATTAAAATTAATAATATTTTAGACAAGTTCTTATAACTAAACTAAAAAAAAAAACAAGTTAATACCGATAATTTAATGTGCAAAACAAAAAAATGCGAAACTATTAAATCAACTACGCAAACAATAAGGACCAAGTAGTAAGCTAGATGTGTGAATGTTTTACTATACGATCTCTGAATTCTTTCATTCAACTACAAGAAACTGGATTAAAATCAATAACATTTTGGACAAGTTCTCATATCTAAACTAAAAAAAAATCAAGTTCATACCGATAATTCAAGTGCAAAACAAAAAAATACGAAACTATTAAATCAACTAAACAAACAATAAGAACAAGTAGTAAGCGAATATGTGAGAATGTTTTACTATACGATCTCTGAATTATTTCGTTCAACTACTTGAAACTGGATTAAAATTAATAATATTTTAGACAAGTTCTTATAACTAAACAAAAAAAAATCAAGTTAATACCGATAATTTAATGTGCAAAACAAAAAAATGCGAAACTATTAAATCAACTAAACAAATAATAAGAACCAAGTAGTAAGCGAAGATGTGTGAATGTTTTACTATGCGATCTCTGAATTCTTTCGTTCAACTACAACAAACTAGATTAAAATCAATAACATTTTGGACAAGTTCTCATAGCTAAACTAAAAAAAAATCAAGTTCATACCGATAATTTCAAGTGCAAAACAAAAAAATACGAAACTATTAAATCAACTAAACAAACTATAAGAACCAAGTAGTAAGCGAAGATGTGTGAATGTTTTACTATGCGATCTCTGAATTCTTTCGTTCAACTACAACAAACTAGATTAAAATCAATAACATATTTGGACAAGTTCTCATAGCTAAACTAAAAAAAAAAAACAAGTTCATACCGATAATTTCAAGTGCAAAACAAAAAAATACGAAACTATTAAATCAACTAAACAAACAATAAGAACAAGTAGTAAGCGAATATGGACAATGTTTTACTATGCGATCTCTGAATTCTTTCGTTCAACTACTTGAAACTGGATTAAAATTAATAATATTTTAGACAAGTTCTTATAACTAAACTAAAAAAAAACAAGTTAATACCGATAATTTTGTGCAAAACAAAAAAAATGCGAAACTATTAAATAACTAAGCAAACAATAAGACCAAGTAGTAAGCGAAGTGTGTGTGAATGTTTTACTATGCGATCTCTGAATTTTTTCGTTCAACTACATGAAACTGGATTAAAATTAATAATATTTTAGACAAGTTCTTATAACTAAACTAAAAAAAAACCAGTTAATACCGATAATTTAATGTGCAAAACAAAAAAATACGAAACTTTAAATCAACTAAACAAACAATAAGAACCAAGTAGTAAGCGAATATGTGACAATGTTTTACTATACGATCTCTGAATTATTTCGTTCAACTACTTGAAACTGGATTAAAATTAATTATTTAGACAAGTTCTTATAACTAAACTAAAAAAAAATCAAGTTAATACCGATAATTTCAAGTGCAAAACAAAAAAATACGAAACTATTAAATAAACTAAACAAACAATAAGAACAAGTAGTAAGCGAATATGTGAGAATGTTTTACTATACGATCTCTGAATTCTTTCGTTCAACTACTTGAAACTGGATTAAAATTAATAATATTTTAGACAAGTTCTTATAACTAAACAAAAAAAAATCAAGTTAATACCGATAATTTAATGTGCAAAACAAAAAAATGCGAAACTATTAAATCAACTAAACAAATAATAAGGACCAAGTAGTAAGCGAAGATGTGTGAATGTTTTACTATGCGATCTCTGAATTCTTTCGTTCAACTACAAGAAACTAGATTAAAATCAATAACATTTTGGACAAGTTCTCATAGCTAAACTAAAAAAAAATCAAGTTAATACCGATAATTTAATGTGCAAAACAAAAAAATACGAAACTATTAAATCAACTAAACAAACAATAAGAACCAAGTAGTAAGCGAATATGTGAGAATGTTTTACTATACGATCTCTGAATTATTTCGTTCAACTACTTGAAACTGGATTAAAATTAATAATATTTTAGACAAGTTCTTATAACTAAACTAAAAAAAATCAAGTTAATACCGATAATTTAATGTGCAAAACAAAAAAAACATGAAACTATTAAATCAACTAAACAAACAATAAGAACCAAGTAGTAAGCGAATATGTGAGAATGTTTTACTATACGATCTCTGAATTCTTTCGTTCAACTACTTGAAACTGGATTAAAATTAATAATATTTTAGACAAGTTCTTATAACTAAACTAAAAAACCAAGTTAATACCGATAATTTCAAGTGCAAAACAAAAAACGGAAACTATTAAATCAACTAAACAAACAATAAGAACCAAGTAGTAAGCGAATATGTGAGAATGTTTTACTATATAATCTCTGAATTCTTTCGTTCAACTACTTAAAACTGGATTAAAATTAATAACATTTTAGACAAGTTCTTATAACTAAACTAAAAAAAAATCAAGTTAATACCGATAATTTAATGTGCAAAACAAAAAAAATGCGAAACTATTAAATCAACTAAACAAACAATAAGGACCAAGTAGTAAGCGAAGATGTGTGAATGTTTTACTATGCGATCTCTGAATTCTTTCGTTCAACTACAAGAAACTAGATTAAAATCAATAACATTTTGGACAAGTTCTCATAGCTAAACTAAAAAAAATCAAGTTAATACCGATAATTTAATGTGCAAAACAAAAAAATACGAAACTATTAAATCAACTAAACAAACAATAAGAACCAAGTAGTAAGCGAATATGTGAATGTTTTACTATACGATCTCTGAATTCTTTCGTTCAACTACTTGAAACTGGATTAAAATTAATAATATTTTAGACAAGTTCTTATAACTAAACTAAAAAAAACAAGTTAATACCGATAATTTAATGTGCAAAACAAAAAAATGCGAAACTATTAAATCAACTACGCAAACAATAAGGACCAAGTAGTAAGCGAAGATGTGTGAATGTTTTACTATACGATCTCTGAATTCTTTCGTTCAACTACAAGAAACTGGATTAAAATCAATAACATTTATACAAGTTCTTATAGCTAAACTAAAAAAAAAAAACAAGTTCATACCGATAATTTCAAGTGCAAAACAAAAAAATACGAAACTATTAAATCAACTAAACAAACAATAAGAACCAAGTAGTAAGCGAATATGTGAGAATGTTTTACTATGCGATCTCTGAATTCTTTCGTTCAACTACTTGAAACTGGATTAAAATTAAAAATATTTTAGACAAGTTCTTATAACTAAACTAAAAAAAAAAACATTTAATACCGATAATTTAATGTGCAAAACAAAAAAAAACAAAACTATTAAATCAACTACGCAAACAATAAGGACCAAGTAGTAAGCGAAGATGTGTGAATGTTTTACTATACGATCTCTGAATTCTTTCGTTCAACTACAAGAAACTAGATTAAAATCAATAACATTTTGGACAAGTTCTCATATCTAAACTAAAAAAAAATCAAGTTCATACCGATAATTTCAAGTGCAAAACAAAAAAATACGAAACTATTAAATCAACTAAACAAACAATAAGAACCAAGTAGTAAGCGAATATGTGAGAATGTTTTACTATACGATCTCTGAATTATTTCGTTCAACTACTTGAAACTGGATTAAAATTAATAATATTTTAGACAAGTTCTTATAACTAAACTAAAAAAAAATCAAGTTAATACCGATAATTTAATGTGCAAAACAAAAAAATGCGAAACTATTAAATCAACTACGCAAACAATAAGGACAAGTAGTAAGCGAAGATGTGTGAATGTTTTACTATGCGATCTCTGAATTCTTTCGTTCAACTACTTGAAACTGGATTAAAATTAATAATATTTTAGACAAGTTCTTATAACTAAACTAAAAAAAAACCATTAATACCGATAATTTAATGTGCAAAACAAAAAAATGCGAAACTATTAAATCAACTACGCAAACAATAAGGACCAAGTAGTAAGCGAAGATGTGTGAATGTTTTACTATACGATCTCTGAATTCTTTCGTTCAACTACAAGAAACTAGATTAAAATCAATAACATTTTGGACAAGTTCTCATAGCTAAACTAAAAAAAAATCAAGTTCATACCGATAATTTCAAGTGCAAAACAAAAAAATACGAAACTATTAAATCAACTAAACAAACAATAAGAACCAAGTAATAAGCGAATATGTGAGAATGTTTTATACGATCTCTGAATTCTTTCGTTCAACTACTTGAAACTGGATTAAAATTAATAATATTTTAGACAAGTTCTTATAACTAAACAAAAGAAAAATCAAGTTAATACCGATAATTTAATGTGCAAAACAAAAAAATGCGAAACTATTAAATCAACTAAACAAATAATAAGGACAAGTAGTAAGCGAAGTGTGTGAATGTTTTACTATGCGATCTCTGAATTCTTTCGTTCAACTACAAGAAACTAGATTAAAATCAATAACATTTTGGACAAGTTCTCATAGCTAAACTAAAAAAAAATCAAGTTCATACCGATAATTTCAAGTGCAAAACAAAAAAATACGAAACTATTAAATCAACTAAACAAACAATAAGAACCAAGTAGTAAGCGAAGATGTGTGAATGTTTTACTATGCGATCTCTGAATTCTTTCGTTCAACTACAACAAACTGGATTAAAATCAATAACATATTGGACAAGTTCTCATAGCTAAACTAAAAAAAAAAAACAAGTTAATACCGATAATTTAAAGTGCAAAACAAAAAAATACGAAACTATTAAATCAACTAAACAAACAATAAGAACCAAGTAGTAAGCGAATATGTGACAATGTTTTACTATGCGATTTCTGAATTCTTTCGTTCAACTACTTGAAACTGGATTAAAATTAATAATATTTTAGACAAGTTCTTATAACTAAACTAAAAAAAAACCAAGTTAATACCATAATTTAGTGTGCAAAACAAAAAAATGCGAAACTATTAAATCAACTAAGCAAACAATAAGGACCAAGTAGTAAGCGAAGGTGTGTGAAATTTTACTATGCGATCTCTGAATTTTTTCGTTCAAATACATGAAACTGGATTAAAATTAATAATATTTTAGACAAGTTCTTATTCACTAAACTAAAAAAAAACCATGTTAATACCGATAATTTAATGTGCAAAACAAAAAAATACGAAACTATTAAATCAACTAAACAAACAATAAGAATCAAGTAGTAAGCGAATATGTGACAATGTTTTACTATACGATCTCTGAATTATTTCATTGAACTACTTGAAACTGGATTAAAATAATATATTTTTAGACAAGTTGTTTATAACTAAACTAAAAAAAACCAAGTTAATACCGATAATTCAAGTGCAAAACAAAAAAATACGGAACTATTAAATAAACTAAACAAACAATAAGAACCAAGTAGTAAGCGAATATGTGAGAATGTTTTACTATACGATCTCTGAATTATTTCGTTCAACTACTTGAAACTGGATTAAAATTAATAATATTTTAGACAAGTTCTTATAACTAACAAAAGAAATCAAGTTAATACTGATAATTTAATGTGCAAAACAAAAAAATGCGAAACTATTAAATCAACTAAACAAATAATAAGGACAAGTAGTAAGCGAAGATGTGTGAATATTTACTATGCGATCTATGAATTCTTTCGTTCAACTACAAGAAACTAGATTAAAATCAATAACATATTGGACAATTCTCATAGCTAAACTAAAAAAAAAATCAAGTTAATACCGATAATTTAATGTGCAAAACAAAAAAATACGAAACTATTAAATCAACTAAACAAACAATAAGAACCAAGTAGTAATCGAATATGTGAGAATGTTTTACTATACGATCTCTGAATTATTTCGTTCAACTACTTGAAATTGGATTAAAATTAATAATATTTTAGACAAGTTCTTATAACTAAACTAAAGAAAAATCAAGTTAATACCGATAATTTAATGTGCAAAACAAAAAAAAACATGAAACTATTAAATCAACTAAAC
>JAGSPU010000975.1:0-19620 GCA_019321725.1 Paulownia fortunei
GTGGTTGTACTTGGAATGGAAAGATTTTTTAAATGTGGCCGCCGTAGATTGTTGATTGATGATGATGATAAAATTATTTTATTGATTTTTTGGGAGAATGATTATGGTCATTCAAGGATGCAACAATTTATTTCTAAATTTTGTTATTTGAAAAAATAGATATCCACCCGACTATCCTATATATATGAAAAAGGGAATCGAATTGCAGAATGGATGACTAACCATACTCGTTATACTTAACATTTTGTGATACCCGAGACTCTTACTACTCACATGGCCAAATATGATTCATGCATTATATGTTAATTTTATATGCTATTTGCATTTCTATTGACATTGCATAATTTATTTCATTTTATACGATATTTTTGAATATTAAACTTAATTGTGAAGCTCTTGCACTATATTAGTTATTGAATTTCTTAATCTAAGTAGTTGATTTTATATTGAAATAAGAAGAAAATGAGGTGGATCAATATTAGATATAGATGAGATATATAGGTTATAATTTTGGATGTGGTAAAAGTGTTACTAGTAACCTTATACGGTTTAATTTGATTTGATCAAGTTATTTCAAAAGTATATATTTGTAAATTAGCATACTTGGGATATTGGACATGATATAATATGATTTGAGTGTCATATTACAAGGCCCTTATGTGCATATGATTTTAGAAATGTAAACTAGATAATTCTTCAAGAATCGGATGCGAATCGGTTTGGAGATCGAATGAACGGACATAGGAATTACCTATGGGAATGAATGGTGATTAAGATAGGATGAAACCAAATAAAAATAGATGAGACACACAAGATATAATAGTCTCCTCTCCCAAGTGATTGAAATTTTAATGAGAAGTATTTTTCTCAAATGTTAAAATATAGAATTTGGATGTCCAAATTTATTAATTCTGAGAAGACTTATAATAGTTCGTGGAAATTTTGCCGGCAGCCAAATTGCCAAATGTTGAGTATCACGAGAATGGTTAATCATCAATTCTGCAATTCGATTCTCTTCTTCAAATATATGGGATACTTGGGTGGATATCTACATTTTAAATTAACAAAATTTCAAAACAAATCATTGAATCCTCCAATGACCATAATCGTTGTGCCATAAAATCTTCAAAATAATTTTATCATCATCTTCAATCTACAATCTACGACAGTCACATTAAAAAAATCTTTCCATTCCAAGCTTAACCACATCCATCTCAGCGTATATAATAGTCTCCCCTCCCAAGTGATTAAAATCTTAATGAGGAGTATTTTTCTCAAATTTTAAAATATAGAATTTGGATGTCCAAATTTATTAATTCTAAGAAGACTTGTAATAGTTTGTGGAAATTTTGTCGGCGGCTAAATTCCCAAATGTTGAGTATCACGAGAATGGTTAATCATCCTTTCTGCAATTCGATTCCCTTCTTCCAATATATAGGATAGTTGGGTGGATATCTATATTTTAAATTTACAAAATTTAGAAATAAATCGTTGAATCCTCCAATGACCATAATCATTGTGTCATAAAATCTATAAAAAAATTTTATCATCATCTTCAATCTACAATCTTAGGCAGTCAGATTAAAAAAATCATTCCATTCCAAGCACAACCACATCCATCTCAGTATATATAAAGGTCTTCTCTCCCAAGTAATTGAAATCTAAGTTAGGAGTATTTTTCTCAAATGTTAAAATATAGAATTTGGATGTCCAAATTTATTAATTCTAAGAAGACTTGTAATAGTTTGTGGAAATTTTGCCGGCAGCCAAATTCCCAAATGTTGAGTATCACGAGAATGGTTAATCATCCATTCTGCAATTCGATTCCCTTCTTCAAATATATAGGACAGTTGGGTGGATATGTATAATTTCAATTAACAAAATTTAGAAATAAATTGTGGAATTCTCCAATGACCATAATCGTTGTGCCATAAAATTTATAAAATAATTTTATAATAATCTTCAATCTACAATCTACGGCAGCCACAATAAAAAGATCTTTCCATTCCGAACACAACCACATCCATCTCAGCGTATATAATAGTCTCCTCTCCCAAGTGATTGAAATTTTAATGAGTATTTTTCTCAAATGTTAAAATATAGAATTTGGATATCCAAATTTATTAATTATAAGAAGACTTGTAATAGTTCGTGGAAATTTTTGCCTGCAGCCAAATTCCCAAATGTTGAGTATCACGAGAATGGTTAATCATCCATTCTGCAATTCGATTCCCTTCTTCAAATATATGGGATAGTTGGGTGGCTATCTACATTTTAAATTAACAAAATTTAGAAATAAATCATTGAATCCTCCGATGACCATAATCGTTGTGCCATAAAATCTATAAAATAATTTTATCATCATCTTCAATCTACAATCTACGACAGTCACATTAAAAAAGTCTTTCCATTCCAACCACAACCACAACCATTTCAGCGTATATAATAGTCCCCTATCCCAAGTGATTGAAATCTAAATGAGGAATATTTTTCTCAAATGTTAAAATCTAGAATTTGGATGTCCAAATTTATTAATTCTAAGAACACTTGTAATAGTTTGTGAAAATTTTACCGGCAGCCAAATTCCCAAATGTTGAGTATCACGAGAATGGTTAATCATCTATTCTGCAATTCGATTCCCTTCTTAAAATATATGGGATAGTTGGGTGGATATCTATATTTTTAATTAACAAAATTTAGAAATAAATCGTTGAATCCTCCAATGACCATAATCGTTGTGCATAAAATCTATAAAATAATTTTATAATAATCTTCAATTTACAATCTACGGCAGCCACAATAAAAAGATCTTTCCATTCCAAACACAACCACATCCATGTCAGCGTATATAATAGTCTCCTCTCCCAAGTGATTGAAATTTTAATGAGAAGTATTTTTCTCAAATGTTAAAATATAGAATTTGGATGTCCAAATTTATTAATTCTAAGAAGACTTGTATTAGTTTGTGAAAATTTTGCCGGCAGCCATATTCCCAAATGTTGAGTATCACGAGAATGGTTAATCATCCATTCTGCAATTCGGTTCCCTTCTTCAAATATATGGGATAGTTGGGTGGATATCTGCTATAACTTTAAGGTTGCAAACCCAAGTGCAGGTTGTAGTAAGTAATAAATTTCTCGTGAGTCCGAGGTCTTTCCACAGGGAAGTTGTTTGAAGAATTCAAGTTTATATTTCTAAAAAGATGGAGTTTATGTGAATCAAAATATATGAACAATTAATGTATGATTTAACTAAAGAAAAACCGAAGTAATAAAAGTACTGAGGATTAGGGATCCACTCTTGAGTTTTGGATAGAGAAATGGTTATTTATTCTTTTTACCTCTATTAATTGCCACAATTGGAATCCATACATAATGAAGGTTCCAATGGGAATATATTATCAAGTAACTCATGCAATAAGGTAATCATGATATTGTCTTACTATTGCAAATTATCTCTTAACGCCAACACTTATTTATGAGATCAAGTATTTATGTACACCTTCGTCAACAACAAATCAAGGTTTCACATTAGCAGTCGATGGGGTAAAACCGTACAATAAGCTAAATGAACCCAAGTATTTGTTGTGCCATTGGAGATACATAAATCAAGAATCACCACAAAACAAGTAGGGTTTAGATCAAAAATAAAAATAATAATACAACATACTTAAACAAATTCTACCCTTATAACCATTTCTCTTCCTCTATTAAGAGATTCACCCTTTTTCCTCAGCAAAATAAAGTTTAGAAAGACATAATAAAAGTAACAAAGACTAAAAATATAAGAGAAACTAGAGAATGCATTTCTATTACTACTAAAAAACTTACAATACTAGAAAACATACAAACTAGATAACTTAGCCTAAAGAAACCCTCTACCCCCCTCCTCTTACAAGCTGAATACATGGCCTATTTATAGTACTTGGAGTAAGCTAGAGGCCAAACAAATAATGGAGGGGTTAATCAAGTGGTATGCTAGTTGCCAAGAGTTGGTAAGTTGTTACACAAATTTCTCATCCACTGAATTGAATTACATTTTTCGGTCATATACAGCCAGATTTTGAAGATACGTGAAGAAAATCAAAATTGTAGATCTTTCAGTGCTGATATATTTTCATATATCGTTTGTCAAATTTGGCGATCGGATGAAGGAGATATGGTCAAATTACCGAGTCATGTCCAAGAGCCGTCCTGTAACATCAGCAGCAACTTGCAGCCTATGGTTTTACCATTTCAACACATTTTCACACCATCTTGTCTTCCGCAAACTTGTTTATTTACCTCTTGGGTATAACATATCCAAATTTCAGACCAAAATAAATTTGGGCTCAAGATATATAATCGAATTGGTAAAATAAGTCAATACTGGGCTGAACTCTGATCCGAATTTTGGTAATCCATTTTGTTCAACTACTTGGATGAATTTTCTGCTATCATCAACACTGAATTGGGCTGAGCCTCCAACATAAAAGTTGTACCTCTATCTATTGGCTTTCAAATGAAATAAGCTTCAGGTACATAGAGCTTTTGATCATGAAGTTATGCTCAAATTACAAAAACTGCACAAGTCTGGAAACATGCTTCCATTTATTCCCTAACACAAAATATTAATAAAACAATAATATTAAAAAGAATAAAGCAAGAAAAGTATAAAGGATTTGATATAAAAATATATCAAAATATGCACTCATCAATATCTACATTTTAATTTAACAAAATTTAGAAATAAATCGTTGAATCCTCCAATGACCATAACCATTTCAGCGTATATAATAGTCCCCTCTCCCAAGTGATTGAAATCTAAATGATGAATATTTTTCTCAAATGTTAAAATATAGAATTTGGATATCCAAATTTATTAATTATAAGAAGACTTGTAATAGTTCGTGGAAATTTTACCGGCAGCCAAATTCTCAAATGTTGAGTATCACGAGAATGGTTAATCATCCCTTCTGTAATTCTATTCCCTTCTTCAAATATATGGGATAGTTGGGTGGATATCTACATTTTAAATTAACAAAATTTCGAAATAAATCATTGAATCCTCCAATGAAAATAATCGTTGTGCCATAAAATCTATGAAATAATTTTATAATAATCTTCAATCTACAATCTACGGCAGCCACAATACAAAAATCTTTCCATTACAAACACAACCACATCCTTCTCAGCATACATGATAGTCTCCTCTCCCAAGTGTTGGAAATTTTAATGAGGAGTATTTTTCTCAAATGATAAAATATAGAATTTGGATGTCCAAATTTATTAATTCTAAGAACACTTGTAATAGTTTGTGGAAATTTTGCCGGCAGCCAAATTACCAAATGTTGAGTATCACGAGAATGGTTAATCATCCATTCTGCAATTCGATTCCCTTTTTCAAATATATGGGATAGTTGGGTGGATATCTACATTTTAAATTAACAAAATTTAGAAATAAATCATTGAATCCTCCGATGACCATAATTGTTGTGCCTTAAAATCTATAAAATAATTGTATCATCATCTTCAATCTACAATCTACGACAGTCACATTAAAAAAATCTTTCCATTGCAAGCACAACCACAACCATTTCAGCGTATATAATAGTCCCCTCTCCCAAGTGATTGAAATCTAAATGATGAATATTTTTCTCAAATGTTAAAATCTAGAATTTGGATGTCCAAATTTATTAATTCTAAGAACACATGTAATAGTTTGTGGAAATTTTACCGGCAGCCAAATTCCCAAATGTTGAGTATCACGAGAATGGTTAATCATCCATTCTGCAATTCGATTCCCTTTTTCAAATATATGGGATAGTTGGGTGGATATCTACATTTTAAATTAACAAAATTTAGAAATAAATCATTGAATCCTCCGATGACCATAATTGTTGTGCCATAAAATCTATAAAATAATTGTATCATCATCTTCAATCTACAATCTACGACAGTCACATTAAAAAAATCTTTCCATTGCAAGCACAACCACAACCATTTCAGCGTATATAATAGTCCCCTCTCCCAAGTGATTGAAATCTAAATGATGAATATTTTTCTCAAATGTTAAAATCTAGAATTTGGATGTCCAAATTTATTAATTCTAAGAACACATGTAATAGTTTGTGGAAATTTTACCGGCAGCCAAATTCCCAAATGTTGAGTATCACGAGAATGGTTAATCATCCATTCTGCAATTCGATTCCCTTTTTCAAATATATGGGATAGTTTGGTGGATATCTACATTTTAAATTAACAAAATTTAGAAATAAATCATTGAATCCTCTAATGACCATAATCGTTGTGCCATAAAATCTATAAAATAATTTTATCATCATCTTCAATCTACAATCTACGACAGTCAGATTAAAAAAATCTTTCCATTCCAAGCACAAGCACAACAATTTCGGTGTATATAGTAGTCCCGTCTCCCAAGTGATTGAAATCTAAATGAGGAATATTTTTCTCAAATGTTAAAATCTAGAATTTGGATGTCCAAATTTATTAATTCTAAGAAGACTTGTAATAGTTTGTGGACATTTTGCTGCGGCTAAATTCCCAAATGTTGAGTATCACGACAATGGTTAATCATCCATTCTGTAATTCGATTCCCTTCTTCAATATATAGGATAGTTGGGTGGATATCTATATTTTAAATTTGCAAAATTTAGAAATAAATCGTGGAATCCTCCAATGACCATAATCATTGTATCATAAAATCTATAAAATAATTTTATCATCATCTTCAATCTACAATCTTAGACAGTCAGATTAAAAAAATCTTTCCATTCCAAGCACAACCACATCCATCTCAGTATATATAAAAGTCTTCTCTCCCAAGTAATTGAAATCTCAGTTAGGAGTATTTTTCTCAAATGTTAAAATATAGAATTTGGATGTCCAAATTTATTAATTCTAAGAAGACTTGTAATAGTTTGTGGAAATTTTGCCGGCAGCCAAATTCCCAAATGTTGAGTATCACGAGAATGGTTAATCATCCATTCTGCAATTCGATTCCCTTCTTCAAATATATGGGATAGTTGGATGGATATGTATATTTTCAATTAACAAAATTTAGAAATAAATTGTTGAATTCTCCAATGACAATAATCGTTGTGCCATAAAATCTATAAAATAATTTTATAATAATCTTGAATCTACAATCTACGGCATCCACAATAAAAAGAACTTTCCATTCCAAACACAACCACATCCATCTCAGCGTATATAATAGTCTCCTCTCCCAAGTGATTGAAATTTTAATGAGTATTTTTCTCAAATGTTAAAATATAGAATTTGGATATCCAAATTTATTAATTATAAGAAGACTTGTAATAGTTCGTGGAAATTTTGCCGGCAGCCAAATTCCCAAATGTTGAGTATCACGAGAATGGTTAATCATCCATTCTGCAATTCGATTCCCTTCTTCAAAAATATGGGATAGTTGGGTGGATATCTACATTTTAAATTAACAAAATTTAGAAATAAATCATTGAATCCTCCGATGACCATAATCGTTGTGCCATAAAATCTATAAAATAATTTTATCATCATCTTCAATCTACAATCTACGACAGTCACATTAAAAAAATCTTTGCATTCCAACCACAACCACAACCATTTCAGCGTATATAATAGTCCCCTCTCCCAAGTGATTGAAATCTAAATGAGGAATATTTTTCTCAAATGTTAAAATCTAGAATTTGGATGTCCAAATTTATTAATTCTAAGAACACTTGTAATTGTTTGTGAAAATTTTACCGCAGCCAAATTCCCAAATGTTGAGTATCACGAGAATGGTTAATCATCCATTCTGCAATTCGATTCCCTTCTTAAAATATATGGGATAGTTGGGTGGATATCTATATTTTCAATTAACAAAATTTAGAAATAAATCGTTGAATCCTTCAATTACCATAATCGTTGTGCATAAAATCTATAAAATAATTTTATAATAATCTTCAATTTACAATCTACGGCAGCCATAATAAAAAGATCTTTCCATTCCAAACACAACCACATCCATGTCAGCGTATATAATAGTCTCCTCTCCCAAGTGATTGAAATTTTAATGAGGAGTATTTTTCTCAAATGTTAAAATATAGAATTTGGATGTCCAAATTTATTAATTCTAAGAAGACTTGTATTAGTTTGTGAAAATTTTGCCGGCAGCCAAATTCCCAAATGTTGAGTATCACGAGAATGGTTAATCATCCATTCTGCAATTCGATTCCCTTCTTCAAATATATGGGATAGTTGGATGGATATCTATATTCTCAAATAACAAAATTTAGAAATAAATCATTGAATCCTCCAATGACCATAATCGTTGTGCCAAAATCTATAAAATAATTTTATCATCATCATTAACAAAATTTAGAAATAATCCAAAACTAAGATAAAAAAACAAAATTTTTAAGGTGTGTAAGACTTGGTCCAACCACGTATACCTGTGAACCAAGCAATGTTGGAGCCTGGATTCCTTCACATAGCGCCTAGATGTTACCAGATGGAAAAGAGTACACATCAAGATTGTGGAAATTGCATGGGATTTTCCCCATTTTCCTGAAATGTTAATGGTTGGACCCTGGCGATTGAACAACCATTGGGTTATATTACGTTTGAGGCTTTCTTGAAAATTATGGGAAAGGATGGAGAAAGGATTTGAGCTCATTTTCTCTGAGAACCATTGACAATGATTATCGATCCCTTGGACGACCATAATCGTTCTCCCAAAAAATCAATAAAATAATTTTATCATCATTATCAATCAACAATCTACGACGGCGACATTAAAAAAATCTTTCCATTCCGAGTACAACCACATCCATATCAGCGTATATATTAGTCTCTTCTCCTAAGTGATTGAAATCTAAATGAGGAGTATTTTTCTCAAATGTTAAAATCTAGAATTTGGATGTCCAAATTTATTAAATTCTTAGAAGACTTGTAATAGTTCATGGAAATTTGATGGCAGCAAAAGGACCAAATGTTAAGTGTCACGATTATGGTTAGTCATCCATTCTGCAATTTGTTCAATTCTTCATATATATGGGATAGTTGGGTGGATATTTATTTTTTCAAATAAAAAATTTAGAAATAAATCGTTGAATCCTCCAATGACCAGAATGGTTGTGGCACAAAATCTATAAAATAATTTTATCATCATCTTCAATCAACATTCTACGGTGACCACATTAAAAAAATCTTTCAATTCCAAGCAACCAATCCATATCAGCGTATTAAATAGTCTCTTCTCCTAAGTGATTGAAATCTAAATGAGGAGTATTTTTCTCAAATGTTAAAATTTAGAATTTGGATGTCCAAATTTATTAATTCTTAGAAGACTTGTAATAGTTCATGGAAATTTGATGGCAGCAAATGTCCCAAATGTTAAGTATAACGAGTATGGTTAGTCATCCATTCTGCAATTCGATTCCCTTCTTCATATATATAGGATAGTCGGGTGGATATCTATTTTTTCAAATAACAAAATTTAGAAATAAATTGTTGAATTCTCAATGACCATAATCGTTCTCCCAAAAAATAAATAAAATAATTTTATCATCATTATCAATCAATAATCTACGGCGGCGACATTAAAAAAATCTTTCCATTCCAAGTACAACCACATCCATATCAATGTATATAATAGTCTCTTCTCCTAAGTGATTGAAATCTAAATGAGGAGTATTTTTCTCAAATGTTAAAATATAGAATTTGGATGTCCAAATTTATTAATTCTAAGAAGACTTGTAATAGTTCATGGAAATTTGATGGCAGCAAAAGTCCCAAATGTTAAGTATAACGAGTGGTTAGTCATCCATTCTGCAATTCGATTCCCTTCTTCATATATATAGGATAGTCGGGTGGATATCTATTTTTTCAAATAACAAAATTTAGAAATAAATTGTTGAATTCTCGAATGACCATAATCGTTCTCCCAAAAATCAATAAAATAATTTTATCATCATCATCAATCAACAATCTACGGGACCACATTAAAAAATCTTTCAATTCCAAGTACAACCAATCCATATCAGCGTATAAAATAGTCTCTTCTCCTAAGTGATTGAAATCTAAATGAGGAGTATTTTTCTCAAACGTTAAAATTTAGAATTTGGATGTCCAAATTTATTAATTCTTAGAAGACTTGTAATAGTTCATGGAAATTTTGATGGCAGCAAATGTCCCAAATGTTAAGTATAACGAGTATGGTTAGTCATCCATTCTGCAATTCGATTCCCTTTTTCATATATATAGGATAGTCGGGTGGATATCTATTTTTCAAATAACAAAATTTAGAAATAAATGTTGAATTCTTGAATGACCATAATCGTTCTCCCAAAAAATCAATAAAATAATTTTATCATCATTATCAATCAACAATCTACGACGGCGACATTAAAAATTCTTTCCATTCCGAGTACAACCACATCCATATCAGCGTATATAATAGTCTCTTCCCTAAGTGATTGAAATCTAAATGAGGAGTATTTTTCTCAAATGTTAAAATCTAGAATTTGGATGTCCAAATTTATTAATTCTTAGAAGACTTGTAATTGTTCATGGAAATTTGATGGCAGCAAAAGGACAAATGTTAAGTATCACGATTATGGTTAGTTATCCATTCTGCAATTCGATTCAATTCTTCATATATATGGATAGTTGGGTGGATATTTATTTTTTCAAATAAAATTTTTAGAAATAAATCGTTGAATTCTCCAATGACCAGAATGGTTGTGCCACAAAATCTATAAAATAATTTTATCATCATCTTCAATCTACAATCTTCAACAGCCACATTAAAAAAATCTTTCCATTCCAAGCACAACCACATCCATCTCAGAATATATAATAGTCTCCCTCCCAAGTAATTGAAATCTAAATGTGGAGTATTTTTCTCAAATGTTAAATCTAGAATTTGGATGTCCAAATTTATTAATTCTTAGAATACTTGTAATAGTTCATGAAATTTTGATGGCAACAAAAGTCCAAATGTTAAGTATAACAAGTATGGTTAGTCATCCATTCTGCAATTTGATTCCCTTTTCATATATATAGGATAGTCGGGTGGATATCTATTTTTTCAAATAACAAAATTTAGAAATAAATTGTTGAATTCTCGAATGACCATAATCATTCTCCCAAAAAATCAATAAAATAATTTTATCATCATCTTCAATCAACAATCTACGGCGGCCACATTAAAAAAATCTTTCCATTCCAAGTACAACCACATCCATCTCAACGTCTATAATAGTCTCTTCTCCCAAGTGACTAAAATCTAAATGAGGAGTATTTTTCTCAAATGTTAAAATCTAGAATTTGGATGTCCAAATTTATTAATTCTTAGAAGACTTGTAATGTTCATGGAAATTTTGATGGCAGCAAAAGTCCCAAATGTTAAGTATAACGAGTATGGTTAGTCATCTATTCTGCAATTCGATTCCCTTTTTCATATATATAGGATAGTCGGGTGGATATCTATTTTTTCAAATAACAAAATTTAGAAATAAATTGTTGAATCCTTGAATGACCATAATCCTTCTCCCAAAAAATCAATAAAATAATTTTATCATCATCATCAATCAACAATCTACGGCGGCCACATTAAAAAAATATTTCCATTTCAAGTACAACCACATCCATCTCAGCGTATATAATAGTCTCTTCTCCAAGTGATTGAAATCTAAATGAGGAGTATTTTTCTCAAATGTTAAAATCTAGACTTTGGATGTCCAAATTTATTAATTCTTAGAAGACTTGTAATAGTTCATGGAAATTTGATGGCAGCCAAAGGACCAAATGTTAAGTCACGATTATGGTTAGTCATCCATTCTGCAATTCAGTTCAATTCTTCATATATATGGGATAGTTGGGTGGATATTTATTTTTTCAAATAAAAAATTTTAGAAATAAATCGTTGAATCGTCCAATGACAATAATCGTTGTGCCACAAAATTTATAAAATAATTTTATCATCATCTTCAATCTACAATCTTCGACAGCTACATTAAAAAAATCTTTCCAATCCAAGTACAACCACATCTATCTCAGTATATATAATAGTCTCCCCTCCCAAGTAATTGAAATCTAAATGTGGAGTATTTTTCTCAAATGTTGAAATCTAGAATTTGGATGTCCAAATTTATTAATTCTTAGAATACTTGTAATAGTTCATGGAAATTTTGATGGCAACAAAAGTCCCAAATGTTAAGTATAACGAGTATGGTTAGTCATCCATTCTGCAATTTGATTCCTTTTTTCATATATATAGGATAGTCCGGTGGATATCTATTTTTTCAAATAACAAAATTTAGAAATAAATTGTTGAATTCTCGAATGACCATAATCATTCTCCCAAAAAATCAATAAAATAATTTTATCATCATCATCAATCAACAATCTACGGTGGCCACATTAAAAAAATCTTTTCATTCCAAGTACAACCACATCCATCTCAACGTCTATAATAGTCTCTTCTCCCAAGTGACTAAAATCTAAATGAGGAGTATTTTTCTCAAATGTTAAAATCTAGAATTTGGATGTCCAAATTTATTAATTCTTAGAAGACTTGTAATGGTTCATGGAAATTTTGATGGCAGCAAAAGTCCCAAATGTTAAGTATAATGAGTATGGTTAGTCATCTATTCTGCAATTCGATTCCCTTTTTCATATATATAGGATAGTCGGGTGGATATCTATTTTTTCAAATAACAAAATTTAGAAATAAATTGTTGAATTCTTGAATGACCATAATCGTTCTCCCAAAAAATAATAAAATAATTTTATCATCATTATCAATCAACAATCTACGGCGGCGACATTAAAAAAATCTTTCCATTCCAAATACAACCACATCCATATCAACGTATATAATAGTCTATTCTCCTAAGTGATTGAAATCTAAATGAGGAGTATTTTTCTCAAATGTTAAAATCTAGAATTTAGATGTCCAAATTTAATAATTCTTAGAAGACTTGTAATAGTTCATGGAAATTTGATGGCAGCAAAAGTCCCAAATGTTAAGTGACACGATTATGGTTAGTCATCCATTCTGCAATTCGGTTCAATTCTTCATATATATGGGATAGTTGGGTGGATATTATTTTTTCAAATAAAATTTTTTAGAAATAAATCATTGAATCCTCCAATGACAAGAATGGTTGTGCCACAAAATCTATAAAATAATTTTATCATCATCTTCAATCAACAATCTACGGCAGCCACATTAAAAAAATCTTTCCATTCCAAGTACAACCACATCCATCTCAGTGTATATAATAGTCTCCTCACCCAAGTAATTGAAATCTAAATGAGGAGTATTTTTCTCAAATGTTAAAATCTAGAATTTGGATGTCCAAATTTATTAATTCTTAGAAGACTTGTAATAGTTCATGGAAATTTTGATGGCAGCAAAAGTCCCAAATGTTAAGTATAATGAGTACGGTTAGTCATCCATTCTATAATTCGATTCCCTTTTTCATATATATAGGATAGTCGGGTGGATATCTATTTTTCAAATAACAAAATTTAGAAATAAATTGTTGAATCCTTGAATGACCATAATCATTTTCCCAAAAAATCAATAAAATAATTTTATCATCATCATCAATCAACAATCTACGGTGGCCACATTAAAAAAATCTTTCCATTCCAAGTACAACCACATCCATCTCAGCATATAATAGTCTCTTCTCCCAAGTGATTGAAATCTAAATGAGGAGCATTTTTTCTCAAATGTTAAAATATAGAATTTGGATGTCCAAATTTATTAATTTTTAGAAGACTTGTAATAGTTCATGGAAATTTTGATGGCAGCAAAAGTCCCAAATGTTAAGTATAACGAGTACGGTTAGTCATCCATTCTATAATTCGATTCCCTTTTTCATATATATAGATAGTCGGGTGGATATCTATTTTTTCAAATAACAAAATTTAGAAATAAATTGTTGAATCCTGAATGACCATAATCATTTCCCAAAAAATCAATAAAATAATTTTATCATCATCATCAATCAACAATCTACGGTGGCCACATTAAAAAAATCTTTCCATTCCAAGTACAACCACATCCATCTCAGCATATATAATAGTCTCTTCTCCCAAGTGATTGAAATCTAAATGAGGAGCATTTTTTCTCAAATGTTAAAATATAGAATTTGGATGTCCAAATTTATTAATTCTAAGAAGACTTGTAATAGTTCATGGAAATTTTGATGGCAGCAAAAGTCCCAAATGTTAAGTATAACGAGTGTGGTTTGTCATCCATTCTGCAATTCGATTCCCTTCTTCATATATATAGGATAGTCGGGTGGATATCTATTTTTTCAAATAACAAAATTTAGAAATAAATTGTTGAATTCTCGAATGACCATAATCGTTCTCCCAAAAAATCAATAAAATAATTTTATCATCATCATCAATCAACAATCTACGGTGACCACATTAAAAAAATCTTTCAATCCAAGTACAACCAATCCATATCAGCGTATAAAATAGTCTCTTCTCCTAAGTGATTGAAATCTAAATGAGGAGTATTTTTCTCAAACGTTAAAATTTAGAATTTGGATGTCCAAATTTATTAATTCTTAGAAGACTTGTAATTGTTCATGGAAATTTTGATGGCAGCAAATGTCCCATATGTTAAGTATAACGAGTATGGTTAGTCATCCATTCTGCAATTCGATTCCCTTCTTCATATATATAGGATAGTCGGGTGGATATCTATTTTTTCAAATAACAAAATTTAGAAATAAATTGTTGAATTCTCGAATGACCATAATCGTTCTCCCAAAAAATAAATAAAATAATTTTATCATCATTATCAATCAATAATCTACGGCGGCGACATTAAAAAAATCTTTCCATTCCAAGTACAACCACATCCATATCAATGTATATAATAGTATCTTCTCCTAAGTGATTGAAATCTAAATGAGGAGTATTTTTCTCAAATGTTAAAATCTAGGATTTGGATGTCCAAATTTATTAATTCTTAGACTTGTAATAGTTCATGGAAATTTTGATGGCAGCAAAAGTCCCAAATGTTAAGTATCACGAGTATGGTTAGTCATGCATTCTCCAATTCGATTCCTTCTTCATATATATGGGATAGTTGGGTGGATATTTATTTTTTCAAATAACAAAATTTAGAAATAAATCGTTGAATCGTCCAATGACCATAATCGTTGTGCCACAAAATCTATAAAATAATTTTATCATCATCTTCAATCTACAATCTTCGACAGCCATATTAAAAAAATCTTTCCATTCCAAGCACAACCACATCCATCTCAGTATATATAATAGTCTCCCCTCCCAAGTAATTGAAATCTAAATGAGGAGTGTTTTTCTCAAATGTTAAAATCTAGAATTTGGATGTCCAAATTTATTAATTCTTAGAAGACTTATAATAGTTCATGGAAATTTTGATGGAAGCAAAAGTCCCAAATGTTAAGTATAACGAGTACGGTTAGTCATCCATTCTGCAATTCGATTCCTTTCTTCATATATATAGGATAGTCGGGTGGATATCTATTTTTCAAATAACAAATTTAGAAATAAATTGTTGAATTCTTGAATGACCATAATCGTTCTCCCAAAAAATCAATAAAATAATTTTATAATCATTATCAATCAACAATCTACGGCGGCGATATTAAAAATTCTTTCCATTCCAACTACAACCACATCTATCTCAGTGTATATAATAGTCTCGTCACCCAAGTAAATGAAATCTAAATGAGGAGTATTTTTCTCAAATGTTAAAATGTAGAATTTGGATGTCCAAATTTATTAATTCTTAGAAGACTTGTAATAGTTCATGGAAATTTTGATGGCAGCAAAAGTCACAAATGTTAAGTATCACGATTATGGTTAGTTATCCATTCTGCAATTCGGTTCAATTCTTCATATATATGGGATAGTTGGGTGGATATTTATTTTTTCAAATAAATTTTTTTAGAAATAAATCGTTGAATCCTCCAATGATCAGAATGGTTGTGCCACAAAATCTATAAAATACTTTTATCATCATCTTCAATCAACAATCTACAACAGCCATATTAAAAAAATCTTTCCATTCCAAGTACAACCACATCCATCTCAGTGTATATAATAGTCTCCTCACCCAAGTAATTGAAATCTAAATGAGAGTATTTTTCTCAAATGTTAAAATCTAGAATTTGGATGTCCAAATTTATTAATTCTTAGAAGACTTGTAATAGTTCTTGGAAATTTTGATGGCAGCAAAACTCCAAAATGTTAAGTATCACGAGTATGGTTAGTCATCCATTCTGCAATTCGATTCCATTCTTTATATATATAGGATAGTTGGGTGGATATTTATTTTTTCAAATAACAAAATTTAGAAATAAATCGTTCAATCGTCCAATGACCATAATCGTTATGCCACAAAATCTATAAAATAATTTTATCATCATCTTCAATATACAATCTTCGACAGCCACATTAAAAAAATATTTCCATTCCAAGTACAACCACATCCATCTCAGCATATATAATAGTCTCTTCTCCCAAGTGATTGAAATCTAAATGAGGAGCATTTTTCTCAAATGTTAAAATATAGAATTTGGATGTCCAAATTTATTAATTTTAAGAAGACTTGTAATAGTTAATGGAAATTTTGATGGCAACAAAAGTCCCAAATGTTAAGTATAACGAGTGTGGTTTGTCATCCATTCTGCTATTCGATTCCCTTCTTCATATATATAGGATAGTCGGGTGGATATCTATTTTTTCAAATAACAAAATTTAGAAATAAATTGTTGAATTCTCGAATGACCATAATCGTTCTCCCAAAAAATCAATAAAATAATTTTACCATCCTCATCAATCAACAATCTACGGTGACCACATTAAAAAAATCTTTCAATTCTAGGTACAACCAATCCATATCAGCGTATATAATAGTCTCTTCTCCTATGTGATTGAAATCTAAATGAGGAATATTTTTCTCAAATGTTAAAATTTAGAATTTGGATGTCCAAATTTATTAATTCTTAGAAAACTTGTAATAGTTCATGGAAATTTTGATTGCAGCAAAATGTCCCAAATGTTAAGTATAACGAGTATGGCTAGTCATCCATTCTGCAATTCGATTCCCTTCTTCATATATATAGGATAGTCGGGTGGATATCTTTTTTTTCAAATAACAAAATTTAGAAATAAATTGTTGAATTCTCGAATGACCATAATCGTTCTCCAAAAAATCAATAAAATAATTTTATTATCATCATCAATCAACAATCTACGGCGGCCACAAAAAAAAAATCTTTCCACTCCAAGTACAACCACATCCATATCAGCGTATATAATAGTCTCTTCTCCCAAGTGATTGAAATCTAAATGAGGAGTATTATTCTCAAATGTTAAAATCTAGAATTTGGATGTCCAAATTTATTAATTCTTAGAAGATATGTAATAGTTCATGGAAATTTTGATGGCAGCAAAACTCCCAAATGTTAAGTATAACGAGTACAGTTAGTCATCCATTCTGCAATTCGATTCCCTTCTTCATATATATAGATAGTGGGATGGATATCTATTTTTTCAAATAACAAAATTTAGAAAATAAATTGTTGAATTCTTGAATGACCATATATTTGTAGAAGGGAATCGAATTGCAAAATGGATGATTAACCATTCTCGTGATACTCAACATTTGGGAATTTGGCTGTCGGCAAAATTTTCACAAACTATTACAAGTCTTCTTATAATTAATAAATTTGGACATCCATATTCTATATTTAACATTTGAGAAAAATACACCCCACTTAGATTTCAATCACTTGGGAGAGGGGACTATTATATACGCTGAAATGGATGTGGTTGTACTTGGAATGGAAATATTTTTTAATGTGACTGTCTTAGATTGTAGATTGAAGATGATGATAAAATTATTTTATAGATTTTATGGCACAACGATTATGGTCATTAGAGGATTCAATGATTTATTTTGAAATTTTGTTAATTTAAAATGTGGATATCCACCCAACTATCGCATATATTTGAAGAAGGGAATCGGATTGCAGAATGGATGATTAACCACTCTCGTGATACTCAACATTTGGGAATTTGGCTGCCGGCAAAATTTCCACGAACTATTATAAGTCTTCTTAGAATTAATAAATTTGGACATCCAAATTCTATATTTTAACATTTGACAAAAATACTCCTCATTAAAATTTAAATCACTTGGGAGAGGAGACTATTATATACGCTGAGATGGATGTGGTTGTGTTTGGAATGGAAAGATCTTCTTATTGTGGCTGCGTAGATTGTAGATTGAAGATATTATAAAATTATTTTATAGATTTTATGGCACAACGATTATTGTCATTGGAGGATTCAACGATTTATTTCTAAATTTTGTTAATTTAAAATGTAGATATCCATCCAACTATCCCATATATTTGAAGAAGGGAATCGAATTGTAGACTGGATGATTAACCATTCTCGTGATACTCAACATTTGGGAATTTGGCTGCCGGCAAAATTTAACGAACTATTACAAGTCTTCTTATAATTAATAAATTAGGACATCCAAATTCTAGATTATAACATTTGAGAAAAATACACCCCACTTAAATTTCAATCACTTGGGAGAGGGACTATTATATACGATGAAATGGATGTGGTTGTGCTTGAAATGGAAAGATTTTTTTAATGTGACTGTTGTATATTATAGATTGAAGATGATGATAAAATTATTTTATAGATTTTATGGCACAACGATTATGGTCATTGGAGGATTCAATGATTTATTTCTAAATTTTGTTAATTTAAAATGTAGATATCAACCCAACTATCCCATATATATGAAGAAGGGAATCGAATTGCAAAATGGATGATTAACCATTCTCGTGATACTCAACATTTGGGAATTTGGCCGCCGACAAAATTTCCACAAACTATTACAAGTTTCTTAGAATTAATAAATTTGGACATCCAAATTTATATTATAACATTTGAGAAAAAACAACTCATTAAAATTTCAATCACTTGGGAGAGGAGACTATTATATATGCTGATATGGATGTGGTTGTGTTTGGAATGGAAAGATCATTATATTGTGGCTGCCGTAGATTGTAGATTGAAGATGATGATAAAATTATTTTATAGATTTTATGGCACAACGATTATGGTCATTGGAGGATTCAATGATTTATTTTGAAATTTTGTTAATTTAAAATGTAGATATCCACCCAACTATCCCATATATTTGAAGAAGGGAATCGAATTGCAGAATGGATGATTAACCACTCTCGTGATACTCAACATTTGGGAATTTGGCTGCCGGCAAAATTTCCACGAACTATTATAAGTCTTCTTAGAATTAATAAATTTGGACATCCAAATTCTATATTTTAACATTTGACAAAAATACTCCTCATTAAAATTTCAATCACTTGGGAGAGGAGACTATTATATACGCTGAGATGGATGTGGTTGTGTTTGGAATGGAAAGATCTTTTTATTGTGGCTGCGTAGATTGTAGATTGAAGATTGATATAAAATTATTTTATAGATTTTATGGCACAACGATTATTGTCATTGGAGGATTCAACGATTTATTTCTAAATTTTGTTAATTTAAAATGTAGATATCC
>JAGSPU010000872.1:0-15985 GCA_019321725.1 Paulownia fortunei
AAAATTTCAAAATACAAAATGTATTTTCTTGCATTGTATTATATTATTTTGAAAATTAGTATTTTAGTTACATTACAATATAACCAAAAAATAGTATATATTCTTGGGTATTTTAGTTATTTAGTATGAGTAATTTATTGATTTGAAGTTTTGTGATTTTATTTATCATTATATTTAATTTAAGTATTTTATTTATTTAAATGGTGTATGTGAACAACTATTTATTATTTATTTACTATATTTATTCTTTGAGTAGTCAAAATACAATTTATAATTTAAAAATATATATACTATATATTTTAATTTGTGTTTTAATTTTTTAAAAATTTCAAGTTACAAAATGTATTTTCTTGCATTGTATTATATTATTTTGGAAAATAGTATGAAAAATAGTATATTCTATAGGTATTTAAGTTGATTAGTATGAGTAATTTATCAATATGAAGTTTTGTTATTTTATTTATCATTATATTTAACTTATGTATTTTATTTATTTAATGGTGTATGTGAACAACTATTTGTTATTTATTTACTATGTATATTCTATGAGTAGTCAAAATACAATTTATAATTTAAAAAATGTATATACTATATATTTTAATTTGTGTTTTAATGTTTTCATTTTCAAAATACAAAGTGTACTTTCTTACAATGTATTATATTATTTTAAAAAATAGTACGAAAAATAGTATATTCTATGGGTATTTTGTTATTTAGTCTGAGTAATTTATTGATTTGAATTTTGTGATTTTATTTATCATTATATTTAACTTAAGTTTCTTATTTATTTAAATGGTGTATGTGAACAACTATTTATTATTTATTTGCTATATTTTCTTTGAGTAGTCAAAATACAATTTATAATTTAAAAAATGTATATATACTATATATTTTAATTTGTGTTTGAATGTATTGAAAATTTCAAAATACAAAGTGTATTTTCTTGCATTGTATTACATTATTTTGAAAATAGTATTTTAGTTACATTACAATATAACCAAAAAATAGTATATTCTATGGGTATTTTAGTTATTTAGTATGAGTAATTTATTGATTTGAAGTTTTGTGATTTTATTTATCATTATATTTAATTTAATTATTTTATTTATTTAGATGGTGTATGTGAACAACTATTTATTATTTATTTACTATATTTATTCTTTGAGTAGTCAAAATACAATTTATAATAAAAAATATATATACTATATATTTTAATTTGTGTTTTAATTTTTAAAAAATTTCAAGTTACAAAATGTATTTTCTTGCATTGTATTATATTATTTTGGAAAATAGTATGAAAAATAGTATATTCTATAGGTATTTAAGTTGATTAGTATGAGTAATTTATCAATATGAAGTTTTTATTTTATTTATCATTATATTTAACTTATGTATTTTATTTATTTAAATGGTGTATGTGAACAACTATTTGTTATTTATTTACTATGTATATTCTATGAGTGGTCAAAATACAATTTATAATTTAAAAAATGTATATACTATATATTTTAATTTGTGTTTTAATGTTTTCATATTTTCAAAATACAAAGTGTACTTTCTTACAATGTATTATATTATTTTGAAAAATAGTACGAAAAATAGTATATTCTATAGGTATTTTAGTTATTTAGTCTGAGTAATTTATTGATTTGAAGTTTGTGATTTTATTTATCATTATATTTAATTTAATTATTTTATTATTTAAATGGTGTATGTGAACAACTATTTATTATTTATTTACTATATTTATTCTTTGAGTAGTCAAAATACAATTTATAATTTAAAATATATATATACTATATATTTTAATTTGTGTTTTAATTTTTTGAAAATTTCAAAATTACAAAATGTATTTTCTTGCATTGTATTATATTATTTTGGAAAATAGTATGAAAAATAGTATATTCTATAGGTATTTAAGTTGATTTAGTATGAGTAATTTATCAATATGAAGTTTTGTGATTTTATTTATCATTATATTTAACTTATGTATTTTATTTATTTAAATGGTGTATGTGAACAACTATTTATTATTTATTTACTATGTATATTCTATGAGTAGTCAAAATACAATTTATAATTTAAAAAATGTATATACTATATATTTTAATTTGTGTTTTAATGTTTTCAAAATTTCAAAATACAAAGTGTACTTTCTTACAATGTATTATATTATTTTGAAAAATAGTACGAAAAATAGTATATTCTATAGGTATTTTAGTTATTTAGTATGAGTAATTTATTGATTTGAAGTTTTGTGATTTTATTTATCATTATATTTAATTTAATTATTTTATTTTTTAGATGGTGTATGTGAACAACTATTTATTATTTATTTACTATATTTATTCTTTGAGTAGTCAAAATACAATTTATAATTTAAAAATATATATATACTATATATTTTAATTTGTGTTTTAATTTTTTGAAAATTTCAAGTTACAAAATGTATTTTCTTGCATTGTATTATATTATTTTGGAAAAATAGTATGAAAAATAGTATATTCTATAGGTATTTAAGTTGATTAGTATGAGTAATTTATCAATATGAAGTTTTGTTATTTTATTTATCATTATATTTAACTTATGTATTTTATTTATTTAAATGGTGTATGTGAACAACTATTTGTTATTTATTTACTATGTATATTCTATGAGTAGTCAAAATACAATTTATAATTTAAAAAATGTATATACTATATATTTTAATTTGTGTTTTAATGTTTTCAAATTTTTCAAAATACAAAGTGTACTTCTTACAATGTATTATATTATTTTGAAAAAATAGTACGAAAAAATAGTATATTCTATAGGTATTTTAGTTATTTAGTCTGAGTAATTTATTGATTTGAAGTTTTGTGATTTTATTTATCATTATATTTAATTTAAGTGTTTTATTTATTTAAATGGTGTATGTGAACAACTATTTATTATTTATTTACTATGTATATATTCTATGAGTAGTCAGAATAAAATTTATAATTTAAAAAAATATATATACTATATTTTAATTTGTGCTTTAATGTTTTGAAAATTTCAAAATACAAAATGTATTTTCTTGCATTGTATTATATTATTTTGAAAAATTAGTATTTTAGTTACATTACAATATAACCAAAAAATAGTATATTCTGTGGGTATTTTAGTTATTTAGTATGAGTAATTTATTGATTTGAAGTTTTGTGATTTTATTTATCATTATATTTAATTTAATTATTTTATTTATTTAAATGGTGTATGTGAACAACTATTTATTATTTATTTACTATATTTATTCTTGAGTAGTCAAAATACAATTTATAATTTAAAAAATATATATACTATATATTTTAATTTGTTTTTAATTTTTAAAAAATTTCAAGTTACAAAATGTATTTTCTTGCATTGTATTATATTATTTTGGAAAATAGTATGAAAAATAGTATATTCTATAGGTATTTAAGTTGATTAGTATGAGTAATTTATCAATATGAAGTTTTGTTATTTTATTTATCATTATATTTAACTTATGTATTTTATTTATTTAAATGGTGTATGTGAACAACTATTTGTTATTTATTTACTATGTATATTCTATGAGTAGTCAAAATACAATTTATAATTTAAAAAATGTATATACTATATATTTTAATTTGTGTTTTAATGTTTTCATTTTTCAAAATACAAAGTGTACTTTCTTACAATGTATTATATTATTTTAAAAAATAGTACGAAAAATAGTATATTCTATGGTATTTTTGTTATTTAGTCTGACTAATTTATTGATTTGAATTTTGTGATTTTATTTATCATTATATTTAACTTAAGTTTTTATTTATTTAAATGGTGTATGTGAACAACTATTTATTATTTATTTACTATATTTATTCTTTGAGTAGTCAAAATACAATTTATAATTTAAAAAATGTATATACTATATATTTTAATTTGTGTTTAATGTTTTGAAAATTTCAAAATACAAAGTGTATTTTCTTGCATTGTATTATATTATTTTGAAAATAGTATTTTAGTTACATTACAATATAACCAAAAAATAGTATATTCTGTGGGTATTTTAGTTATTTAGTATGAGTAATTTATTGATTTGAAGTTTTGTGATTTTATTTATCATTATATTTAATTTAATTATTTTATTTATTTAGATGGTGTATGTGAACAACTATTTATTATTTATTTACTATATTATATTCTTTGAGTAGTCAAAATACAATTTATAATTTAAAAAATATATATACTATATATTTTAATTTGTGTTTTAATTTTTAAAAAATTTCAAGTTACAAAATGTATTTTCTTGCATTGTATTATATTATTTTGGAAAATAGTATGAAAAATAGTATATTCTATAGGTATTTAAGTTGATTAGTATGAGTAATTTATCAATATGAAGTTTTGTTATTTTATTTATCATTATATTTAACTATGTATTTTATTTATTTAAATGGTGTATGTGAACAACTATTTGTTATTTATTTACTATGTATATTCTATGAGTAGTCAAAATACAATTTATAATTTAAAAAATGTATATACTATATATTTTAATTTGTGTTTTAATGTTTTCAAATTTTCAAAATACAAAGTGTACTTTCTTTTATTACAATGTATTATATTATTGAAAAATAGTACGAAAAATAGTATATTCTATAGGTATTTTAGTTATTTAGTCTGAGTAATTTATTGATTTGAAGTTTTGTGATTTTATTTATCATTATATTTAATTTAATTATTTTATTTATTTAAATGGTGTATGTGAACAACTATTTATTATTTATTTACTATATTTATTCTTTGAGTAGTCAAAATACAATTTATAATTTAAAAATATATATACTATATATTTTTAATTTGTGTTTTAATTTTTTGAAAATTTCAAGTTACAAAATGTATTTTCTTGCATTGTATTATATTATTTTGGAAAATAGTATGAAAAATAGTATATTCTATAGGTATTTAAGTTGATTAGTATGAGTAATTTATCAATATGAAGTTTTGTTATTTTATTTATCATTATATTTAACTTATGTATTTTATTTATTTAAATGGTGTATGTGAACAACTATTTGTTATTTATTTACTATGTATATTCTATGAGTAGTCAAAATACAATTTATAATTTAAAAAATGTATATACTATATATTTTAATTTGTGTTTTAATGTTTTCAAAATTTTCAAAATACAAAGTGTACTTTCTTACAATGTATTATATTATTTTGAAAAATAGTACGAAAAATAGTATATTCTATAGGTATTTTAGTTATTTAGTATGAGTAATTTATTGATTTGAAGTTTTGTGATTTTATTTATCATTATATTTAATTTAATATTTTATTTATTTAGATGGTGTATGTGAACAACTATTTATTATTTATTTACTATATTTATTCTTTGAGTAGTCAAAATACAATTTATAATTTAAAAATATATATACTATATATTTTAATTTGTGTTTTAATTTTTTGAAAATTTCAAGTTACAAAATGTATTTTCTTGCATTGTATTATATTATTTTGGAAAATAGTATGAAAAATAGTATATTCTATAGGTATTTAAGTTGATTAGTATGAGTAATTTATCAATATGAAGTTTTGTTATTTTATTTATCATTATATTTAACTTATGTATTTTATTTATTTAAATGGTGTATGTGAACAACTATTTGTTATTTATTTACTATGTATATTCTATGAGTGGTCAAAATACAATTTATAATTTAAAAAATGTATATACTATATATTTTAATTTGTGTTTTAATGTTTTCATATTTTCAAAATACAAAGTGTACTTTCTTACAATGTATTATATTATTTTGAAAAATAGTACGAAAAATAGTATATTCTATAGGTATTTTAGTTATTTAGTCTGAGTAATTTATTGATTTGAAGTTTTGTGATTTTATTTATCATTATATTTAATTTAAGTGTTTTATTTATTTAAATGGTGTATGTGAACAACTATTTATTATTTATTTACTATGTATATATTCTATGAGTAGTCAAAATACAATTTATAATTTAAAAAATATATATACTATATATTTTAATTTGTGCTTTAATGTTTTGAAAATTTCAAAATACAAAATGTATTTTCTTGCATTGTATTATATTATTTTGAAAATTAGTATTTTAGTTACATTACAATATAACCAAAAAATAGTATATTCTATGGGTATTTTAGTTATTTAGTATGAGTAATTTATTGATTTGAAGTTTTGTGATTTTATTTATCATTATATTTAATTTAATTATTTTATTTATTTAGATGGTGTATGTGAACAACTATTTATTATTTATTTACTATATTTATTCTTTGAGTAGTCAAAATACAATTTATAATTTAAAAAATATATACTATATATTTTAATTTGTGTTTTAATTTTTAAAAAATTTCAAGTTACAAAATGTATTTTCTTGCATTGTATTATATTATTTTGGAAAATAGTATGAAAAATAGTATATTCTATAGGTATTTAAGTTGATTAGTATGAGTAATTTATCAATATGAAGTTTTGTTATTTTATTTATCATTATATTTAACTTATGTATTTTATTTATTTAAATGGTGTATGTGAACAACTATTTGTTATTTATTTACTATGTATATTCTATGAGTAGTCAAAATACAATTTATAATTTAAAAAATGTATATACTATATATTTTAATTTGTGTTTTAATGTTTTCAAATTTTCAAAATACAAAGTGTACTTTCTTACAATGTATTATATTATTTTGAAAAATAGTACGAAAAATAGTATATTCTATGGGTATTTTAGTTATTTAGTCTGAGTAATTTATTGATTTGAAGTTTTGTGATTTTATTTATCATTATATTTAATTTAAGTTTTTATTTATTTAAATGGTGTATGTGAACAACTATTTATTATTTATTTACTATATTTATTCTTGAGTAGTCAAAATACAATTTATAATTTAAAAAATGTATATACTATATATTTTAATTTGTGTTTGAATGTTTTGAAAATTTCAAAATACAAAGTGTATTTTCTTGCATTGTATTATATTATTTTGAAAAATAGTATTTTAGTTACATTACAATATAACCAAAAAATAGTATATTCTATGGGTATTTTAGTTATTTAGTATGAGTAATTTATTGATTTGAAGTTTTGTGATTTTATTTATCATTATATTTAATTTAATTATTTTATTTATTTAATGGTGTATGTGAACAACTATTTATTATTTATTTACTATATTTATTCTTTGAGTAGTCAAAATACAATTTATAATTTAAAAAATATATATACTATATATTTTAATTTGTGTTTTAATTTTTAAAAATTTCAAGTTACAAAATGTATTTTCTTGCATTGTATTATATTATTTTGAAAAATAGTATGAAAAATAGTATATTCTATAGGTATTTAAGTTGATTAGTATGAGTAATTTATTCAATATGAAGTTTTGTTATTTTATTTATCATTATATTTAACTTATGTATTTTATTTATTTAAATGGTGTATGTGAACAACTATTTGTTATTTATTTACTATGTATATTCTATGAGTGGTCAAAATACAATTTATAATTTAAAAAATGTATATACTATATATTTTAATTTGTGTTTTAATGTTTTCATATTTTCAAAATACAAAGTGTACTTTCTTACAATGTATTATATTATTTTTTGAAAAATAGTACGAAAAATAGTATATTCTATAGGTATTTTAGTTATTTAGTCTGAGTAATTTATTGATTTGAAGTTTTGTGATTTTATTTATCATTATATTTAATTTAATTATTTTATTTATTTATTTAGATGGTGTATGTGAACAACTATTTATTATTTATTTACTATATTTATTCTTTGAGTAGTCAAAATACAATTTATAATTTAAAAAATATATATACTATATATTTTAATTTGTGTTTTAATTTTTGAAAATTTCAAAATACAAAATGTATTTTCTTGCATTGTATTATATTATTTTGGAAAATAGTATGAAAAATAGTATATTCTATAGGTATTTAAGTTATTTAGTATGAGTAATTTATTGATTTGAAGTTTTGTGATTTTATTTATCATTATATTTAATTTATGTATTTTATTTATTTAAATGGTGTATGTGAACAACTATTTATTATTTATTTACTATGTATATTCTTATGAGTAGTCAAAATACAATTTATAATTTAAAAAATGTATATACTATATATTTTAATTTGTGTTTTAATGTTTTCAAAATTTCAAAATACAAAGTGTATTTCTTACATTGTATTATATTATTTTGAAAAATAGTACGAAAAATAGTATATTCTATAGGTATTTTAGTTATTTAGTATGAGTAATTTATTGATTTGAAGTTTTGTGATTTTATTTATCATTATATTTAATTTAATTATTTTATTTATTTAAATGGTGTATGTGAACAACTATTTATTATTTATTTACTATATTATTTCTTGAGTAGTCAAAATACAATTTATAATTTAAAAAATATATATACTATATATTTTAATTTGTGTTTTAATTTTTGAAAATTTCAAGTTACAAAATGTATTTTCTTGCATTGTATTATATTATTTTGGAAAATAGTATGAAAAATAGTATATTCTATAGGTATTTAAGTTGATTAGTATGAGTAATTTATCAATATGAAGTTTTGTTTTTTATTTATCATTATATTTAACTTATGTATTTTATTTATTTAAATGGTGTATGTGAACAACTATTTGTTATTTATTTACTATGTATATTCTATGAGTAGTCAAAATACAATTTATAATTTAAAAAATGTATATACTATATATTTTAATTTGTGTTTTAATGTTTTCAAATTTTCAAAATACAAAGTGTACTTTCTTACATTGTATTATATTATTTTGAAAATTGTACGAAAAATAGTATATTCTATAGGTATTTTAGTTATTTAGTCTGAGTAATTTATTGATTTGAAGTTTTGTGATTTTATTTATCATTATATTTAATTTAAGTGTTTTATTTATTTAAATGGTGTATGTGAACAACTATTTATTATTTATTTACTATGTATATATTCTATGAGTAGTCAGAATAAAATTTATAATTTAAAAAATGTATATACTATATATTTTAATTTGTGCTTTAATGTTTTGAAAATTTCAAAATACAAAATGTATTTTCTTGCATTGTATTATATTATTTTGAAAATTAGTATTTTAGTTACATTACAATATAACCAAAAAATAGTATATTCTATGGGTATTTTAGTTATTTAGTATGAGTAATTTATTGATTTGAAGTTTTGTGATTTTATTTATCATTATATTTAATTTAATTATTTTATTTATTTAGATGGTGTATGTGAACAACTATTTATTATTTATTTACTATATTATTCTTTGAGTAGTCAAAATACAAATAATTTAAAAAATATATATACTATATATTTTAATTTGTGTTTTAATTTTTAAAAAATTTCAAGTTACAAAATGTATTTTCTTGCATTGTATTATATTATTTTGGAAAATAGTATGAAAAATAGTATATTCTATAGGTATTTAAGTTGATTAGTATGAGTAATTTTATCAATATGAAGTTTTGTTATTTTATTTATCATTATATTTAACTTATGTATTTTATTTATTTAAATGGTGTATGTGAACAACTATTTGTTATTTATTTACTATGTATATTCTATGAGTAGTCAAAATACAATTTATAATTTAAAAAAATGTATATACTATATATTTTAATTTGTGTTTTAATGTTTCACATTTTCAAAATACAAAGTGTACTTTCTTACAATGTATTTATTATTTTAAAAAATAGTACGAAAAAATAGTATATTCTATGGGTATTTTAGTTATTTAGTCTGAAATTTATTGATTTGAAGTTTTGTGATTTTATTTATCATTATATTTAATTAAGTTTTTTATTTATTTAAATGGTGTATGTGAACAACTATTTATTATTTATTTACTATTTATTTATCTTGAGTAGTCAAAATACAATTTATAATTTAAAAAATGTATATACTATATATTAATTTGTGCTTTAATTTTGAAAATTTCAAAATACAAAGTGTATTTTCTTGCATTGTATTATATTATTTTGAAAATAGTATTTTAGTTACATTACAATATAACCAAAAAATAGTATATTCTATGGGTATTTTAGTTATTTAGTATGAGTAATTTATTGATTTGAAGTTTTGTGATTTTATTTATCATTATATTTAATTTAATTATTTTATTTATTTAGATGGTGTATGTGAACAACTATTTATTATTTATTTACTATATATTATTCTTTGAGTAGTCAAAATACAATTTATAATTTAAAAAATATATATACTATATATTTTAATTTGTGTTTTTAATTTTAAAAATTTCAAGTTACAAAATGTATTTTCTTGCATTGTATTATATTATTTTGGAAAATAGTATGAAAAATAGTATATTCTATAGGTATTTAAGTTGATTAGTATGAGTAATTTATCAATATGAAGTTTTGTTATTTTATTTATCATTATATTTAACTTATGTATTTTATTTATTAAATGGTGTATGTGAACAACTATTTGTTATTTATTTACTATGTATATTCTATGAGTAGTCAAAATACAATTTATAATTTAAAAAATGTATATACTATATATTTTAATTTGTGTTTTAATGTTTTCAAATTTCAAAATACAAAGTGTACTTTTCTTACAATGTATTATATTATTTTTGAAAAAATAGTACGAAAAATAGTATATTCTATAGGTATTTTAGTTATTTAGTCTGAGTAATTTATTGATTTGAAGTTTTGTGATTTTATTTATCATTATATTTAATTTAATTATTTTATTTATTTAAATGGTGTATGTGAACAACTATTTATTATTTATTTACTATATTTATTCTTTGAGTAGTCAAAATACAATTTATAATTTAAAAATATATATATACTATATATTTTAATTTGTGTTTTATTTTTTGAAAATTTCAAAGTTACAAAATGTATTTTCTTGCATTGTTATATTATATTATTTTGAAAATTAGTATGAAAAATAGTATATTCTATAGGTATTTAAGTTATTAGTATGAGTAATTTATCAATTTGAAGTTTTGTGATTTTATTTATCATTATATTTAACTTATGTATTTTATTTATTTAAATGGTGTATGTGAACAACTATTTATTATTTATTTACTATGTATATTCTATGAGGGTCAAAATACAATTTATAATTTTAAAAAATGTATATACTATATATTTTAATTTGTGTTTTAATGTTTTCAATTTTCAAATACAAAGTGTATTTTCTTACATTGTATTATATTATTTTGAAAAATAGTACGAAAAATAGTATATTCTATAGGTATTTTAGTTATTTAGTATGAGTAATTTATTGATTTGAAGTTTTGTGATTTTATTTATCATTATATTTAATTTAATTATTTTATTTATTTAGATGGTGTATGTGAACAACTATTTATTATTTATTTACTATATTTATTCTTGAGTAGTCAAAATACAATTTATAATTTAAAAAATATATATACTATATATTTTAATTTGTGTTTTAATTTTTTGAAAATTTCAAGTTACAAAATGTATTTTCTTGCATTGTATTATATTATTTTGGAAAATAGTATGAAAAATAGTATATTCTATAGGTATTTAAGTTGATTAGTATGAGTAATTTATCAATATGAAGTTTTGTTATTTTATTTATCATTATATTTAACTTATGTATTTTATTTATTTAAATGGTGTATGTGAACAACTATTTGTTATTTATTTACTATGTATATTCTATGAGTGGTCAAAATACAATTTATAATTTAAAAAATGTATATACTATATATTTTAATTTGTGTTTTAATGTTTTCATATTTTCAAAATACAAAGTGTACTTTCTTACAATGTATTATATTATTTTGAAAAATAGTACGAAAAATAGTATATTCTATAGGTATTTTAGTTATTTAGTCTGAGTAATTTATTGATTTGAAGTTTTGTGATTTTATTTATCATTATATTTAATTTAAGTGTTTTATTTATTTAAATGGTGTATGTGAACAACTATTTATTATTTATTTACTATGTATATATTCTATGAGTAGTCAAAATACAATTTATAATTTAAAAAATATATATACTATATATTTTAATTTGTGCTTTAATGTTTTGAAAATTTCAAAATACAAAATGTATTTTCTTGCATTGTATTATATTATTTTGAAAATTAGTATTTTAGTTACATTACAATATAACCAAAAAATAGTATATTCTATGGGTATTTTAGTTATTTAGTATGAGTAATTTATTGATTTGAAGTTTTGTGATTTTATTTATCATTATATTTAATTTAATTATTTTATTTATTTAGATGGTGTATGTGAACAACTATTTATTATTTATTTACTATATTTATTCTTTGAGTAGTCAAAATACAATTTATAATTTAAAAAATATATACTATATATTTTAATTTGTGTTTTAATTTTTAAAAAATTTCAAGTTACAAAATGTATTTTCTTGCATTGTATTATATTATTTTGGAAAATAGTATGAAAAATAGTATATTCTATAGGTATTTAAGTTGATTAGTATGAGTAATTTATCAATATGAAGTTTTGTTATTTTATTTATCATTATATTTAACTTATGTATTTTATTTATTTAAATGGTGTATGTGAACAACTATTTGTTATTTATTTACTATGTATATTCTATGAGTAGTCAAAATACAATTTATAATTTAAAAAATGTATATACTATATATTTTAATTTGTGTTTTAATGTTTTCAAATTTTCAAAATACAAAGTGTACTTTCTTACAATGTATTATATTATTTTGAAAAATAGTACGAAAAATAGTATATTCTATGGGTATTTTAGTTATTTAGTCTGAGTAATTTATTGATTTGAAGTTTTGTGATTTTATTTATCATTATATTTAATTTAAGTTTTTATTTATTTAAATGGTGTATGTGAACAACTATTTATTATTTATTTACTATATTTATTCTTGAGTAGTCAAAATACAATTTATAATTTAAAAAATGTATATACTATATATTTTAATTTGTGTTTGAATGTTTTGAAAATTTCAAAATACAAAGTGTATTTTCTTGCATTGTATTATATTATTTTGAAAAATAGTATTTTAGTTACATTACAATATAACCAAAAAATAGTATATTCTATGGGTATTTTAGTTATTTAGTATGAGTAATTTATTGATTTGAAGTTTTGTGATTTTATTTATCATTATATTTAATTTAATTATTTTATTTATTTAATGGTGTATGTGAACAACTATTTATTATTTATTTACTATATTTATTCTTTGAGTAGTCAAAATACAATTTATAATTTAAAAAATATATATACTATATATTTTAATTTGTGTTTTAATTTTTAAAAATTTCAAGTTACAAAATGTATTTTCTTGCATTGTATTATATTATTTTGAAAAATAGTATGAAAAATAGTATATTCTATAGGTATTTAAGTTGATTAGTATGAGTAATTTATTCAATATGAAGTTTTGTTATTTTATTTATCATTATATTTAACTTATGTATTTTATTTATTTAAATGGTGTATGTGAACAACTATTTGTTATTTATTTACTATGTATATTCTATGAGTGGTCAAAATACAATTTATAATTTAAAAAATGTATATACTATATATTTTAATTTGTGTTTTAATGTTTTCATATTTTCAAAATACAAAGTGTACTTTCTTACAATGTATTATATTATTTTTTGAAAAATAGTACGAAAAATAGTATATTCTATAGGTATTTTAGTTATTTAGTCTGAGTAATTTATTGATTTGAAGTTTTGTGATTTTATTTATCATTATATTTAATTTAATTATTTTATTTATTTATTTAGATGGTGTATGTGAACAACTATTTATTATTTATTTACTATATTTATTCTTTGAGTAGTCAAAATACAATTTATAATTTAAAAAATATATATACTATATATTTTAATTTGTGTTTTAATTTTTGAAAATTTCAAAATACAAAATGTATTTTCTTGCATTGTATTATATTATTTTGGAAAATAGTATGAAAAATAGTATATTCTATAGGTATTTAAGTTATTTAGTATGAGTAATTTATTGATTTGAAGTTTTGTGATTTTATTTATCATTATATTTAATTTATGTATTTTATTTATTTAAATGGTGTATGTGAACAACTATTTATTATTTATTTACTATGTATATTCTTATGAGTAGTCAAAATACAATTTATAATTTAAAAAATGTATATACTATATATTTTAATTTGTGTTTTAATGTTTTCAAAATTTCAAAATACAAAGTGTATTTCTTACATTGTATTATATTATTTTGAAAAATAGTACGAAAAATAGTATATTCTATAGGTATTTTAGTTATTTAGTATGAGTAATTTATTGATTTGAAGTTTTGTGATTTTATTTATCATTATATTTAATTTAATTATTTTATTTATTTAAATGGTGTATGTGAACAACTATTTATTATTTATTTACTATATTATTTCTTGAGTAGTCAAAATACAATTTATAATTTAAAAAATATATATACTATATATTTTAATTTGTGTTTTAATTTTTGAAAATTTCAAGTTACAAAATGTATTTTCTTGCATTGTATTATATTATTTTGGAAAATAGTATGAAAAATAGTATATTCTATAGGTATTTAAGTTGATTAGTATGAGTAATTTATCAATATGAAGTTTTGTTTTTTATTTATCATTATATTTAACTTATGTATTTTATTTATTTAAATGGTGTATGTGAACAACTATTTGTTATTTATTTACTATGTATATTCTATGAGTAGTCAAAATACAATTTATAATTTAAAAAATGTATATACTATATATTTTAATTTGTGTTTTAATGTTTTCAAATTTTCAAAATACAAAGTGTACTTTCTTACATTGTATTATATTATTTTGAAAATTGTACGAAAAATAGTATATTCTATAGGTATTTTAGTTATTTAGTCTGAGTAATTTATTGATTTGAAGTTTTGTGATTTTATTTATCATTATATTTAATTTAAGTGTTTTATTTATTTAAATGGTGTATGTGAACAACTATTTATTATTTATTTACTATGTATATATTCTATGAGTAGTCAGAATAAAATTTATAATTTAAAAAATGTATATACTATATATTTTAATTTGTGCTTTAATGTTTTGAAAATTTCAAAATACAAAATGTATTTTCTTGCATTGTATTATATTATTTTGAAAATTAGTATTTTAGTTACATTACAATATAACCAAAAATAGTATATTCTATGGGTATTTTAGTTATTTAGTATGAGTAATTTATTGATTTGAAGTTTTGTGATTTTATTTATCATTATATTTAATTTAATTATTTTATTTATTTAGATGGTGTATGTGAACAACTATTTATTATTTATTTACTATATTTATTCTTTGAGTAGTCAAAATACAATTTATAATTTAAAAAATATATATACTATATATTTTAATTTGTGTTTTAATTTTTGAAAATTTCAAGTTACAAAATGTATTTTCTTGCATTGTATTATATTATTTTGGAAAATAGTATGAAAAATAGTATATTCTATAGGTATTTAAGTTGATTAGTATGAGTAATTTATCAATATGAAGTTTTGTTATTTTATTTATCATTATATTTAACTTATGTATTTTATTTATTTAAATGGTGTATGTGAACAACTATTTGTTATTTATTTACTATGTATATTCTATGAGTAGTCAAAATACAATTTATAATTTAAAAAATGTATATACTATATATTTTAATTTGTGTTTTAATGTTTTCACATTTTCAAAATACAAAGTGTACTTTCTTACAATGTATTATATTATTTTAAAAAATAGTACGAAAAATAGTATATTCTATGGGTATTTTAGTTATTTAGTCTGAGTAATTTATTGATTTGAATTTTGTGATTTTATTTATCATTATATTTAATTTAAGTTTTTATTTATTTAAATGGTGTATGTGAACAACTATTTATTATTTATT
>JAGSPU010001273.1:0-19236 GCA_019321725.1 Paulownia fortunei
TATTTTGACCAATGTGCCCAAAACCGATGATTTCCTACTGTTTTACCTGATATTTCCTGACCATTATGCGCTGCTAAGTAATCAGCAATTTGTCGTATTCTTTGAGTAATTCACGACGCTGGTAATATAGGCGACCAGCCATCAACATGTTGCATGATGGCCGTCTCGGCCACAGCGGTAGCATTTGCACCAGGTGTAATTTGTCACGACAATATCATGCTTGGCGGCAGCAGCCAAATCAACGTTATCAATAACCGTGAACCGACACTGTCGTGCAATCACTTTCAAATTAGGCATCTTAGCCATCAATGATTCACCAAAAGGGTGCATCATTATCAGAATACCATCAACGTCTGTGTGCGACAAAAAGTCATCGTCACTCGCCTGATCGCTAATAATAACCTCGAAGCCCTTTTCTTCCAAATATTTAACCGCTTTTTTTTGCTGTTAAATTCGCAACCAAAACTTTTTTCATTAGAATAGTTCTCCTGTAAATGGTATTTTCGGTGTTTGCTCAAAAATTATATGTTTTAAAGTTTCTGCTGCTGTCAGATAAGCCGTTAAAGACTCAGATAACATCAAATTAACAGGAAATTGTAGCTCATTGACGACCACTATTGGTTTTTTAGCGACCCAAGCCATTCCTTGTTCAAAGGCCGTACCCGAATCAGCGTCGTTATCACGATAATCAATCACAGATACAATAATATCTGCTGCCATGACATTGGTAACGTCTCTTTGAAACACTTCCGCCGCCCACGGAGCACTAAACTCCGGATTTTCGGTTTTTTGATTTTGTCGTGGCGAGTAATAATCTTTAACGGTTGGATTAGCATCTAACGCAGATTCAATACGTTTGGCACGGTCAATTTGTTCGTCTGAAAAAAAAGGTGCTGCAAGATAAATCTGAGGCATGGGTAAACTCCTTAGTGTAAATTATTAAATGCGCCTGGCATTAATTGTGCAATGTTAGTTTCAATTTCTTGCCCTTGATCATTAATTAACCAAATTGGCATGTCAGATTCAAAAAACTCTACCATTACCTGCCTGCAAGCGCCGCATGGTGCAATTGGTTCGTCTGTCTTTCCAGAAATGACAAGACCATGAAAATGACGATGACCAGCTGCAATAGCTGTAAATATGGCAGTTCTTTCAGCGCAGTTAGTTAAGCCAAATGACACGTTCTCAATATTAACACCTTTGAAAATTTCACCATTTTCACCCAACAAGCAGCGCCAACTGGAAAATGAGAATATGGGGTATAAGTATCATTTAGCGCCGCATTGGCAACATCAGCAAGTGTGCTTGGTACAGTCATAATTTTTCTCTCCTAACTGTTATTTTAACAAAAAAACAGCCCGATGGACCGTTTATTTTCACTTGGATAGCAGTGTTTCTAATCAGACAGTCGTGTCTCAAAAACTGCAAAAGCTTGCTTCAAGTATTCAGCTTGACTCATGTCGACACCTGCTTTTTGAATAATATTCAACGCATAATCTGAATTACCCGACTTTAAATAGTTTTTATAAATCTTGAGCACCGTTGCCATTCAAAATACGATCTGCCAGCGTGGTTGCAGCAGCTTCACCAGTAGCATACTGATAAACGTAGAAATTATAATAAAAATGAGGAATACGAGACCATTCATAAGCAATAGCTTCATCAGGAAAAAGATCTGGATCCATAGAACTTTTGATTCAACTCACCATAATAATCACTCATAACTTCAGCTGTTAAAGCAGTCCCATTAGCACTTTGTTCGTGGATCCACTGTTCAAATTCGCAAACTGAGTTTGACGAAATACCGTTCCCTTAAAGCCGTCTAAGTATTGGTTTTAAAACATAAGCACGAAACTTAGGATCACTTTTTTTCCAGCAAATAGTCCGTCAACAATCCTTCATTAGTTGTTGAGGCAATTTCTGCCAAAAAAATAGGGTAATCGCCATAATGATACTCTTGGTTATGGCGTGTTAAATAAGAGTGAACGGAGTGTCCCATTTCATGAACCAAGGTATAACATTATTCAAATTATTTTGCCAATTCAACAAAATGAATGGTTTAGTGTCGTAGGCACCACTTGAATAGGCACCAGTACGCTTACCCTTATTCTCGACAACATCAATCCATCGCTCATCAAACGCCTTTTGAACAATCGCGACATAATCTGCCCCCAACGGAGCCAATGCTGATAAGACAATCTGTTGCGCCTTTTCATAGGTTACGTCAAAATCAATTTCATCAACCAACGGCACATACAAGTCATAAGAATGTACATCATCAACACCCAGTATTTTCTTACGCAACGCAACAAATCGATGTAATAATGGTAAGTTTTCATCCACAGTTGTCGTTAGTGTTTGAAAAACACTTTCAGGAATATTGTTTCCTGAAACAGCAGCTTGGCGGGCTGAATCATAGTGGCGAGTCTTAGCCAAAAAATTGTGGCCCCTTTACATGTGCAGATAAGGTTGAGGCAAACGTATTTTGTAATCCAATATAACTATCGTATAGCGTTGTAAAAGCTTCTTGACGCAAATCACGGTTTTGAGATTCTAACAAGAGTGAATATAAACCATTTGTTAATGGCACTACTTCTCCGGCCTCAGTATGAAAACATTGCCAAATGTAATATCAGAATTGTCAAGTGCACCAAATGTTTGCTCTGACGCACCAAAAATGTCACTCGCACCTGCTAAGAGCGCTTCTTGATCGGCAGGCAACGTATGAGGCTTTTGAGCAAGTAAAACATCAAAAAAATGCTGATACTTGGTTAACTCATCTGTGGCAAGATATTTTACCAATGTCTCATCAGGAATAGCTAAGACTTCTGGTTGAAAGAAATGACGTTGCTGCACTCAACTCCGCATATAAACTCTGGACCTGCGCATTATAAGCCGCATATTTAGGATTAGTAGTATCTTGATCAAAAATCTGGTGTGCATACACATAGACTTTTTCAAATTCTCGTTCAGCTGCAAGATCTGCTTCTAATGCAGCCAACAATGCAGTGGCAGATTCACCAACATGACCAATATACTGGCTTAATTGTTTTGCTGCAGATTGAACTGACTTGAATGCCGCTTCAAACGCATCATCTGACTCAAAAATGGTGGTGAGATCCCATGTTAAATTTTCAGGAACTTCGGAACGTAATATTTGTTGTGCATAATTATAAACGTGCGGAACACCGCACTCTCCTTATCATTCAATACTAATCATTTTATCATATTCACAGTAAATGATGTTACTTTGCGTTCAACCATTTGGGTAATCGCCGAATTAAAATATAACCACCTTGCTGTAAAATAAAATTTTGCTTTTCCAAGCTGTAGAATATTGCTGTAATTGAACTATTTTGAAATCATCATCGCCAAGAAATACTGAAGTAATATTTGGCTTAATTTCTGTTTTTTGATAACATGTTGTAAACCAATTTTTTCTAACAATAACACGACCAATAATCTGAAATGCCAATTCGCAATATTCAAACCAAACGTGCACCCTTGAAATATCCACTCAGGCGCATCAGGTAGTCGTCGATTATGTTGATATAAGTGATTAATTAAAAATTTATCAACACGCTGTTGCATAAAGTAGACTGTGGACTTTGTAACGTTGCTTATTCACATCAAGTTGATAAGTCGGTAATTGCAGTGACTTTATAAACAGGTCACGATGCAGCATCTCAGTGTATTTTACACGTGAAAAATCAACTTTGATAAAATGGTGACGGTGGACAAACGTTTTGTCATTAGACAAATAAAAAACAAGCTGTCGTGCAGTCATAAACTTTAGAATGGTTTTGACTTAGATTACGATTATAATAAGTCTCACCTAAAATCCAAAGAACTTTGATTTGACAAGATTGGTAGCCTGCATTGCGTTGCATTAACCTTTTTTGAGATATTGGGCTGCATTGATATTCGATTGCTAATTTTTGCTTCCCACGGGTCAGCAGAAATCAGGGCGTTGCTGTATACTTGCAATCACAGCTTCAATTTCAACATGTCCGAATTGCTGTAAATACTGTGCTAACTGCATTTTACCCGACAAGTGGGCTGTCGTTTCATTTTCAGTTAGTGTTTGGCAAAGCGTGCCTGAATAATGGGCAAAATGTTTTTGCTTAACATCACCCACTTTTAACATCACGGGCTCACGACAACCCGGACAAAAATACGATTGATCTTTTTGTCCATCTTTAGCCAAAATGTATTTTTGACGCTGGTTATAGGCTAACAATCATAAAAAAGCACCTCCAATCATATCATACGATTTGGAAGTGTTTTTTGTTTTATTGCAATTTTTTTTGCGCCCAGTTGCTGAACCAAGTCAGTAATGTAATGATGATCAGGTACATGATAGCCACAATTGCCCATACACGGAAACCTTGTGAATTACGTGCAACAATTAGGGAACCGGTTTGGGTCAATTCTAACAAGCCAATCGCTGACAAATTGAAGTATCCTTCAATGTAATAATGAATTGATTAATGAAACTTGGCACCATAATTTTTAAGCCTTGTGGCATAATTACTCGCCGCATCGCTGTTCGAAAAGGTGAGTCCCAACGATCGTGCTGCCTCCATTTGACCAGCTTCCACCGCTTCAAAGCCACCACGGACAAAAGCACCCGTATAAGCGCCTTCGTTGAGAACTAATGTCAACACACCGGCAGTGAAAGCAGGAATTTTGGCGCCAATCACACCAGGTAAACCGATATAAATAAAGAACGCCAACACCATGAGTGGTAAGCCACGGAAAATATATATAATCGTCGTCGACACACCACGCACAAATTTATTTTGACTAACGCCATTACAACCAACACAACACCCCAAATTGAAGCTAAAATAATGCCAAGGAATGTGAGCGTAATCGTTTGCCATAAACCTTTCAAAAAGGCACTTTTATTTGCCTTTAATATGCCCCAAACAGAAAAATTATCCTTTTTTGCCCCCGTAAAGGTAGATTGATTGCAGCTTAAAATTTTGCAACGATCTTGTCATACGTGCCATCTTTTCTTAATAGCTGCAAATCCACGGTTGAATACCGATAACAGCGCTTGATTCTCACCCTTTTTTAACAAAAAATCCATACCAACCAGCGTTCCCTGGATGGTCGGCGTTCATAACTTTCAGCTTAACCCCGTTTTTGATAGCATACTGAATAACCGGCATGTCCTCAAATGTTGCAGCAGAATTGCCCACCGCAACATCATTGTACATTGTGTCTGTATCGTTGAAGTATTTAACATTAAACCCATACTTAGTTTGCAAAGATTTACCATATTCGAAGCCGCCGTACCGGTTTTTAAAGCAACCGTTTTTGGCCCTTTAAGTCCTTTAACGACTTAATTTTGCTACCTTTTTAACAATCCAAGCCACACCCGTTTTTGTAGTACGGCGTTGAATGATCATAAACAGCCTTTCGTTCTTCCGTAATTGCCTGCCAGCAATGATGCCGTCAGCCTGCCCATTCGCAACAAGTTGTGCTGCCGAAGTAAAGCTCATTGGTTTTAACGTATAAGTGAAATGTTCTCGTTTAGCAATTTTCTTTCAAAATATCTTGATCGATACCCACATACTGATTATTTTTATCCTGAAAATCAAACGGTGGATAAGTTGCATCAGTTGAAATTGTATAATCAGGCTCATCCGCATGAACCAAATGATTTCCAGCTGTAAAGCCAACACAATCATTGACAGTATTGTCAACAAACCGACAAGTAAACCTTTTTTTAAACATTTTTTTCTCCCCAAAAAAGGTGGCGCTATGGCCACCTGTCATTCATACATCACGCTTAAGCATGCGTGACTTTACTCAAAAATTCTTGTAGACGTTCATTCTTTGGTGCATCAAATACTTGATCTGGTGTTCCTGATTCTTGAATTTTACCTGAATTCAAAGAAAACAACACGATCAGCTACTTGCTTGGCAAATCCCATTTCATGGGTCACGATAATCATCGTCATTCCTGACTCTGCCAAATTTTTCATAACATCAAGTACATCGCCAACCATTTCAGGATCAAGGGCAGAAGTTGGTTCATCAAACAACATAATATCGGGCGTCATTGCTAATGCGCGCGCAATCGCGATACGTTGCTTTTGACCACCGGATAAAGAACTAACTGGCATATCCGCTTTATCGGATAAACCAACAGTTCAAGTAACTCACGTGCCTTTTTTTCAGCTGCAACTTTGTCTAATTTTTGAGTTCAACAGGTGCTAACATGATATTTTCTAGCACAGTGTAATTATTAAACAAGTTGAAGTTTTGAAATACCATGCCAATGTTTTCCGCGAACCTTGTTGATATCCGTATTTTTGTCTGAAATATCATAGCCATCAATAATGATAGTCCCATTATCAGGCGTTTCTCTAACTGATTCAACATGCGCAAAAACGTTGATTTCCCTGATCCTGATGGCCAATCATAACAACCACTTCGTTTTCAGCAATATCTAATGAAATATCGCGTAAAACATGATTTTCTCCATAGGATTTATTAACTTTATCAACATGCACTTTTACTTGTGCTTCGCTCATGAACGCGTCCTCTTTTCTACCCAATTACTAAACATGTCAGCAATGTAATTACAACCAAGTATATCACAGCAATAATCGCCCATACACGAAATCCCTGTGAATTACGAGAGACAATTAAGGTCCCTGTTGTGTTAATTCCAAAATACCGATTGCCGACAAAATCGACGTATCTTTCAATGTGATGATGAATTGATTAATAAAACTCGGCACCATAATTTTGAGTCCTTGGGCATAATCACTTTATACATTGACTTACCATAAGTAAAACCAAGACTTCGTGCTGCCTCCATTTGCCCCTTGTCAACAGCTTCAAAACCACTCGCACAAACGCACCTGTATAAGCACCCTCATTTAAAATCAGTGTAATGACACCAGCCGTAAACGCAGGAATTTAGTGCCGATTACGCCCGGCAGCCCAATATAAATAAAGAATGCCAACACCATTAGCGGCATACCACGGAAGATGTAAATAATTGTAGTAGAGACACCCCTAATGACACTGTTTTGGCTAACGCCCATGATACCAAGTAAAACACCCCAAGCGAAGCAAAATAATACCAAACAAGGTTAACAGGATTGTTTGCCACAATCCTTTCATAAAGGCGTTTTCATTAGACTTTAAAATACCAAATACTGAGCTATTATCTGATTTACTGCCAGTGAATTCTGAAGCTGGGGCACCTAAATATTTGTTGACAATTTTTGATAAGTGCCATCTTTCTTAATTGCGGCGAATCCTTTGTTAAAGGCAGCCAACAATTGTGCATTATCACCCTTTTTAACCGCAAAACCGTACCAACCAGCCTCGTAAGGGTTCGTTGGGTTCATAACTTTTAGCTTCGTACCATTTTTAATGGTATACTGCAAAACCGGCAAATCTCCAAAAGTAGCTTGTGAGTTGCCATTGATCACATCATTATAAGCGTATCAGAAATCACTAAAATAAGTGACCTTAAAGCCATATTTTTTCTGGATTGATAGCGCATAATCAGCACCAGCCGTTCCAGTTTTAATCGCAACAGTTTTACCCTTCAAATCTTTTAACGACTTGATAGTTGAGCCTTTTTTAACTGCCCAAGCAATCCCAGACTTATAGTAAGGGGTTCCAAAATCAAAAACCTGTTTACGCTCGTCGGTAATTGACATACCCGCAATCACTGCATCTGCTTGTCCAGATGTTACTGATTGCGTAGCAGCATTAAAACTCATTGGTTTAAGCGTGTAAGTAAATCCCTCACGTTTGGCAATTGTTTTCAAAATTTCTTGATCAATACCTGTATATTGATTATTTTTATCTTGAAAATCAAACGGCGGGTTATGTCGCATCGGTTGTGATAATGTAGTTCGGCTGTGCGGCATCAACCTTTGTAATACCCATCATCATTGTGACAGTTGCTAAAAAAGCAACACAAAACATCCATATCTTTTTCATAATACTCCAGTATAGCAAAAAAGCTGACGAGCGTACAATATCATGTCAGTTTTCTTAACATATTTCATTTATTATTAATAAACTGTCACCATTACTAATTGAATTTTTAACAATGACATAGTCAACACGTTTAAGATCTGCTAATTCACGACCACCAGCATACGAAATTGATGATTGCAAATCTTCTTTCATTTCGCGTAGCGTGGTATCAACACTACCACGATAAGGGACTAGCAATTTTTTACCTTCAACATGCTTGTATTCACCCTTCTGAAATTGTGAAGCAGAACCGAAATACATCTTAAATTTATCAACCATTCATTTCGACTACTTCACCAGGTGTTTCGTCATGACCAGCAATAGTGAACCAATCATGCACATTGTCGCACCAAATCGAATGGATTTAGCTATGTCACCATTATGACGAATACCACCATCGGTGATAATTGGCTTTTTTGCTGCCTTAGCGCATAAACGTAGCGCCGCCAACTGCCAACCGCCAGTTCCAAAGCCAGTTTTCAACTTGGTAATACAAGCTTTTCCAGGTCCTACGCCAACTTTAGTGGCGTCAGCACCGGCATTTTCCAGATCTCGAACGGCTTCAGGTGTTGCCAAATTACCAGCAATCACAAAACTATCTGGCAAAGTTTTTTTGATATACTTCACCATGTCGATAACCGGTGTAGCGTGCCCATGTGCAACATCAACTGTGAAAACTCAGGAACTAAACCAGCTGATTTAAGATCATCAATAAATTGGTACTCTTCCGGTTTTATGCCCACTGAAATAGAGGCAATTAACTGATCAGATTGCATATTTTTAACAAAATCTAATCGTTTAGCTGGTTCAAAACGGTGCATCACATAAAATAACCATTGGCTGCTAAATGTCTTGCTAACGGTTCATCAATAACCGTTTGCATATTGGCAGGCACAACTGGTAATTTAAAGGTATATCGTCCCAACTTAACCGATGTGTCTGCCTGAGAACGTGACTCAAGTATCCCCAAATTGGGAATTAGCTGCACATCTTCATAATCAAAAACTGTATAAAATCCATTATAGTTATCCTTTTCCTAAACTCCAATGACTATTATACAGGCTTTCAAGCAGAATCGTGACTAATCTTCGAACAAAAGACGAAAGAAAATGTAGAATAAATCAAATTGTTCGTTTTTTGATTGTTTCACCACAAATTCCTGTAAAAAAAATCGCATTGCTGCGATCGCTTTTTGAAGCCATATTTATGGGTGAATTGGCACTTTAATATCACCAGCAATAATTTTCTTTTGTGCTGACTGAACTGCTGACCAAACACTGCTAGAAGCAGAATCCTTGGATAGGCTGACACCCTTTTCTTTCAACCCATAGGTAATTGTTTTTCCCCCGGGAACTTGTCATTTTTAGCTTTCGTTGCAACGTCTTCAACCGCACTATCAACACGCTTTACTGCTGACACTAATGTGAAGTTAGATGACTTACCATCTTTATCCTTGTATTACCATCGGTCTTTTGATCACGATCAACACCAATGACCCAGATTTTTTTATCCGAACTTGCACTCTCTTTTTTGGTTTTCTGCCTTAGCTTCTGCAAAAACACCATTTCCAGCGCCACCAGCTGCTTGGAAAATCACATCAGCACCATTGGCAGTCATTGACGCCGCAATTGTCTTGCCTTTAGCAGCATCAGTAAATGAATCAGTATACTGTGTTAATACTTTGATATTAGCGTTGGTTGCCTTAACACCAGCTTTAAAGCCGCCTCAAATGTGTCGATAACATCACCATGAATACCACCAACGAAACCAACGGTGCCACTCTTTGATTGCTTGGCTGCCGCAACGCCGGCCAAGTATGATGATTGCTCAGTTTTGAATGTCAATGAAGCAACATTTTTCTTAGTAATCACTGCGTCAATAATTGCAAAATTTGTCTTAGGATTAGCCTTGGCAACACTTGTTACAGCTGGTGCCGCCGCAAACCCGACACCATAAACTAACTTATAGCCGCCTTAACGGCTGTTTGTAAATTAGTCTTGATATCTGAGGTATCCGTACTCTGAAAATAATTGTAGCCGCTTTTCCTGCTTCAAATCATTGGCTTTCCATAAGCTTGCAACCCTTCCCAAGCTGACTGGTTAAATGATCGATCATCTATACCACCACCATCTGTAACCAAAGCCACGGCATAGCCAGAGCTTTCTTTGTTGATTGTTGAGTTGCTGCGTAGATACCACCCGCAATAACGACGACTGCCGCCGCACCAATACCAATTTTTGCTGAACGTTGCATGTTTTTCTTCTCCCAAAAGTAATACCTAAATTATCCGACTTTACGTCTGATTTTAGGTTAAAATTTGGTAAAAAGGTATATAATTACCGAATAATATCATCCCTTTTATAATATAGTTCGTTTTTTATCTATTTTTTTAAAAAATGTTCGGATTTTGGTATAATGTCGCTATGACTTACTTTATCACGCACACAATTGAACCATGGATGCGTTAGGTGCCTTGAAGGCAAAAGCGGATTATGCACAAATTGCTCAAGCACAAGGTTGGACCATGTACCTATTGCCGTTATAACGATGTTCGTTTTGACGATGAAACGCGACAGAACCATATTAAAAATTGGCTTAACACTGTCAAAGCAGATGATACTGTGATTCATCAATTTCCTAGCTACATGAGTTGCCACTTTGAACAACAATGGGTACAAGAGATCAATAAACGTTCCGCCCGCAGTATTGTTTTAATCCACGATATTGAACCACTTCGCCTGGTCAAAACCGATGCTTGGGAATTGTCTGTTTTAAAGCAGTACAATACTATTATCGTTCATTCAGAGCCATGGCTAATGCCCTTAAACATATTGGCGTCAACTCAACCTTCATTATTCAACCTTTATTTGATTATCTTGGGGAAGTCCACAATTTAGCTTCATATAGCCACCTCATTAATTTTGCTGGTACTTTTCAAAAAATCACCTTGGCTAAAAGATTACGACGGGCCAGAAATCAACTTATTTGGTTCTGTGCCTAAAAAATGGCGTGATTTTGTTTTCCCTAATCAGGTTAGTTACCAGGGTAATTTTGACCCGGATGATATTTTAAACCAGCTCACATCCGGATTTGGTTTGATATGGATAATGATTTTGAAGATAAGACATATCAAAGCTACACTAAATACAACGCACCACACAAAGCAAGTCTTTATCTCAGAGCAGGATTGCCATTGATTGCTTGGCAACAAAGTGCGCTTGCAGCTATTATCAAACAATATGATATTGGCTTGACCATCAATAAATTAACTGATCTGAAGAAAATTGATGACATATCTCTTGATCAATACCAAACATGGCAAAAGAACATTTATCCCATCGCTTCTCAACTTGCCCAAGGATTTTTTACCAAACAAACATGATGACGATTCAAAATAAAAGCTTTAATCAAAAGTGATTAAAGCTTTTATTTTACCCAACAACAGCGTCGCTATCAGCTTGCTTTTCTTCATCCAAAAGCGCCTTATCAAACACTTTGAAGAACGGAATCCAAATTAATAGATCCAAAAGAATCAAAACGATTTGTAACACCGCCCCAGAAATACTTGAGGTTGCCAAGAAACCAGAAATCACTGGTGGCATTGTCCATGGTACAGGTGTACCTGTTGTACGTGCAACTAATCCTGATGACATCGCAAAATATGAAATCAAGACATTCATCACTGGCACAATCAGGAAGGGTACGATTAAGTAAACATTCAAAACAACTGGCAAACCAAACATTGTCGGCTCGTTAATGTTAAAAATACCAGGCACTAATGTCAATGGTCGCATTGCTTTGTTTTGCTTTGATTTTGCAAAAATAGCGAGTGCAATAATCAAACCTAACGTCGCACCACCACCACCAATGTAGACAAAATTATCCATAAATGGTTGTGTAATAACTTCTGGTAGAGCTTTACCTGCTTTGGCTGCATCAACGTTTTCTTGCATCAATTGCAAGAAGATAGGTGACATAATAGCACCAACTAAGTTACCACCGTGAATACCGATAAACCAGAATAGTGAGACAAGTACTGCTACTACGATCGCACCATTAATGAACCACCAAACGCTTTTAGCGGATCTCCCAAAATCATTTGTAAGATATTATGAATAGATACCAAGCCAGTTGCTTGGAATAGCGCATAAAGCAACGCCCAGAGCAAAAATAATCACAAATCCAGGAATTAGTGCCGCAAATGAGTGTCCGACGGCTGGTGGTACTGAATCAGGCATTTTAATGGTAATGTTATGATTAAGAACCAAGCATAAATGGCTGCTGACACCAGTCCAATAATTAATTGCTGCAAACATACCGTTAGCGTTTGTTGCCGAATATGCAATTCCTTGATCGGCAATTGCGACTTTAGCACCCCACGCTTGGTTGCCGTTAGCACCATTTAAATATGGTGTCGAAACGAAATAACCACCCGTGCTAATACACCTGCTGAAATACCATCAGCCTTTGGTGATAGCAACTTGGCATAATGGCAGCGATACCAACGACTGAAACAATACCGACTAAGTAAAAAGTACCGTAAATGATTTTCACCAACCAATTTAAGACACCATTAGCAGTAATCCATGTCACCCACATATCATTAGGGGTTGGAAAATTACGAATAATCATCGCTAAAGATCCGACCAAAATGAGTGGCATTGCCAAGGCGATACCATCACGAATAGCATTCAATGCCTTAATAGACGATAATTTCGCGCCAATCGGCCACCAATTTTTCTGTAACCAATCTGTTATTCTCTGCATGAAAGTCTCCTCCACTTCATGTTGGATGCAATGAAAGAATCTGTGAAGCGTCATTTTTTACTTCATGAGTGGCATCCATTTAAGTTGTGCTTCGTCTTTATCTTATCATGTAAACGCTTTCATGTCACGGTTTAAATCACTTTTGTGATGAAATTCTTTGAAAAAATAACTAGACCAAAAAGAGGATAAGCACCATTCGATGTGGTGTTTATCCTCTTTTGGTCTAGACCGATTTACATTTGTGAAGTCATTATTTTTGATACATTTGTCTGTACTTTGTTCAAATATTGGGCTTGATCAGCCTCAGATTGTTCATATTTAACGTCATCAATGTTTGATCAGCTACATTTAGTGAGTCGCTCATCAGCGCTGTTGCCTGAGCGTATAATTCATAATTCTTTGCTAATGACTTATGCACACCCAAAATACGAATTGGGCTTGTGCTGCGTTCAAACGAGCAGCATCTCTTGATAACTCGTCACTGCGTCTTCAAACTCGGCTTTAATTTCAGCGAATTCTGCTGCAGGAATGTCAGTTACCTTGTTCTCTTGTTTCGCATCATCCAATTTAGTAAAAAATGGGGCGACACGATCAGCTGCTTCTTGTTTGTTAAAACTTGTTGCAACGTTTGTACGTAAACTTGTGCTTGTTTGGGATTAAATTTTGCCAATGTTCTCTCTTATCCTTTTTTGAAAATTGTTCGTTGAACCAATTTTACCAGTTCCACAATCACAATGATACTAATTCCCGCAACTAACACAATTGCCCATTGATAAGTATCCAAATGCGAAACATGGAACAAGGGGTTCAAGGCGGAATCACAACAACAGCTGCCATGACTACAAGTGATCCTAATAATGCCAGTGAACATCTTGTTTCTAAAAGCCTGTGTCCAAACATTGAACCATAAACTGATTAACGTTAATCGCGTTAAACATTTGCATCAATCGAGTGTCATAAATGCCATAGTCAAAGCATCTTGGTGAGCCAGATGGCTCTCCGCATGAACGGGTGCTGCCAAAGCAAAACCATACACACTCAACACAATAACAGCTTGCAAAATACCTTGCCAAATAATAGCGGGACCAACGCCACCAGACAAGAAACTAGCACCACGACCACGAGGACTGCGTTTCATCACACCCTTTTCTGCTGGCTCAATACCTAAGGCAATCGCTGGCAAAGTATCGGTTACCAAGTTAATCCACAAAATCATAATTGGTGCTAAAATATTCCAACCCAAAAGCGTCATCACAAAAATTGAAATCACTTCCGCTAAGTTAGAAGCCAACAAATACTGTAATGCTTTTTGAATTTAGCAAAGACCTTACGACCTTCCTCAACAGCATGTACAATCGTTGCAAAGTTGTCATCAGCCAAAACCATATCAAAGCACCTTTAGAAACTTCTGTTCCAGTAATACCCATTGCAATACCGATATCCAAAGCAGGCGCATCATTAACACCATCACCAGTCATCGCGACAACTTTGCCTTTTTTCTGCCAAGCATTGACTATTTTTACTTTGTGTTCTGGCGCAACACGAGCATAGACATTGTAACGAGACATTTTCTGAAAAATTCGGCTTCACTCATCGCGTCAATATCAGAACCAGAAATGACGGCAGTATCAATGTCTTTCTCATCCAAAATACCTAAACGAATCGCAATCGCTGCCGCTGTATCACGGTGGTCACCCGTGATCATCATGGTCGAATACCAGCAGCTTTTGCTTCGCAACAGCCTGTGCAACTTCTGTCTCTCTGGTCAATCATCCCCACAAAACCAGTAAAATACCAACAACTTGTGTCGTCATCTCAGTGGGCATTTCATCAACTAATTTGTAAGCAAATCCTAACACACGCAACGCTTGCGTTGCTAGCTCAGAATTAATTCCCAGCAGTTTAGCACGAATATCATCACTCAAGTCAACAATTTGACCAGACTTTCAATTCGTGTGGCACGCTTTAATAATTCATTCAGCGACCTTTGACTGTAATAATATAACCATTCGGTGCCGGATGAACCGTTGACATCAACTTACGCTCTGAATCAAAGGGTAATTCTGCAACACGTGGCATCTCGTTAATAACTTGTCAATATCACGATCATGCTTCTCATTAAAGGCAATTAACGCCGTTTCAGTTGGATCACCAACTAAACCGTTTTCTGTACGTTTGTATCATTATTCAATGCCAAAATATCAGCTAATCTGCATACGTATCAGTCAATTCTCCGGATTGTCAGCGTCTGAAATCTCAGCATCAACCACCAGCTTTTCGACTGTCATTTTTGTTCTGAGTTAATGTTCCTGTTTTATCAGAACAATAATATCAGTTGAGCCCAACGTTTCAACGGCTGGCAACTTACGAACGAGGGCATGACGCGAGGCCATGCGTGTGGTACCTAATGCTAATGTTATCGTCACAATCGCTGGCAAACCTTCTGGAATAGCGGCAACCGCCAAAGAAATGGATGTTAACAACATATCAATGATCGTCTCTCGACCACGTAACAAACAACAATAAACGTTACCACAGCAATGCCTAAAATCAAGTATGTCAAAACTTGACCTAGCTTGACAAATTCGCTTGCAATGTGGTTTTTGGTTCATCAGCCGCCTCTTACATGCCGCAATATGCCCAATTTCGGTTTGCATTCCCGTACCTGTTACGACACCAACACCACGACCGTATGTCACGTTAGTATTCATGAATCCAAGTTGGTGCATCACCCAACGGCAATCACTATCTGCTAGTGTATCTGCAATTTATCAACCGGTACTGATTCACCCGTCAATGAGGCTTCTTCAATTTGAAGAGAGGCAGATTCAATCAAACGTAAATCAGCTGGCACAATGTCACCAGCCTCCAGACGGACAACATCACCCACAACCAAATCCGTTATTTCACAGACATTTCCTTGCCATCACGAATGACGTTTGCGTTAGGTGTCGACATTTCTTTCAACGCATTGATGGCATCTTCGCCTTGGCTTCTTGGAAAACCAAAAACAGCGTGATAATGACAATGGCCAAAATGAAGATGGCGTCAACCAGTTCACTGTAAACGCCGCCACGATTGCAGCAGCTAACAAGATAGCAATCATCAAATCCTTAAACTGGTTGATGAATTTCTGAACTAAACTGCGTTGATTTTGCTTCGTTCAACTGGTTAGGACCGTTTTTTTCAAAACGTGCCTTGGCCTCTTGACCTGTCAAACCAGCCTTTGCATCAGTTTTTAATGCTACCAAAACATCCGTACTGTCTTGGTTATATAACGGCTTATCTGCCATCGAAATTCTCCTTATACGCTTGAGGTTAAGCTAAGACTAACAAAATGAAAAGACCATGCAAACGCAAATAAACGTTTACATGAGTCTCACTGTTTAATGCTGAACCGGCGCATAGCGCGATATAAAACATTGCTGTTTTGCTTTGACGATTCAGCCACGAACATTTCGTCAGTTACTCCCTCAGAAATTAACTATACATATAGTATAACAAATTTTTTGAAAAAATGTTGTTTAATTTATGCCCACTCGATGTTAAAAAGCACCACCACCCCGCCACCAGCACCACCTGATGAACCACCAGAGAAACTGCCACCGCCACCGCTCACGTTACTACTTGATTGGAAGGCACCATCTTGATTGATACTAGTGACAAAACCATCACTCAGTCGCTACCATACAAATAATACGGTACAAATAATAATGTATTATCAGTATCCCAATCCATATCTTTCGCCCAGATTTTCATTTGATTAGCGACATTCTTGGCTTCCCCAAAGATGACTGCATAAGCTAAAATTTTGTCCCACAATGGACGTCTAGCACCTGCTTGTCTTGTAAGTGTGCAATATCATGTAACATCTTTTAAATCCTTGCCACTGCCATTGTTCCTGCATGCCGTTTGGTACAGTGAAGAAAATCGTTTTTTGAGTAGCTGTCAATAGTAACGTTACAGCGCTACGACGCTCTCAATCACAATAATGCCCAGATGCTCACACCTGCGTTGGTCAGCAATAATGCCTAACACAACTGCTGAAATCACTGATAATACAATTAAGCACCCAACGCCATTGTTTTGGCATCAGTCGCTTTTTTGCGTAGCAATTTTGTCAATAATGCGTGTCTGTGCTCTGCTTTGGCTAATGCTTGCTTGAAAGCGCCAATCCGTTTTCTAATACTTTTTGAAACTGGTGATGTTTCTTTTTAAAATCACCGTGACGGACTAAATCACGATTTTTGCCAAAAAACCATTCTCACAAATGATAATTCAAATGGTTGCAAATCTTTTTCATCAGTTACTTGATAAGTAATCTCATTTGGTCGCTTCATGTCTTGATAAGTCATTGTTATTTTATGACGGGCCACTAAATCAAGCAACGTTGCCACGACAATTTTGGCGTCATCGGACTTTTCTGCTAATCGCTCAGAAATCAATGCCGGTCCAAGATTCATTTGGTAAATCAAGATATGGACCGGTTCACCAGCAGTACCGCTTTTTTGATTTGCCAAATTCTGTTGATAACGCACTTTTTTGTTTGCCAAAATACGATAAATATTACTATCACAAACAGAATTGGTGAAACCAAGAAAGCAATAATCATCATCCAAAAACAAATCTGTTATGTTTAAACACGATCGCTGCTTCTTGCTGGCTAATTAGTTTCGCACGTTTGCCAGAGCGACGTATTGATTAAGCGGCGTCTGATTGCTGTCAAAATACATGTGAATTTCTAATGATTCATCTGCTGGAACAGTATCACTTGCAACAGTCACTTTACCTTGTGATTTATCCAGCTTGACATCCCTTGCGCCCGGCTGTGTACCCAAGCTTTAAACTGCTTAGGTGATTTTTTAGGCAATTTGACAATCAACTTCGCCTTTTCTAAATCAACATCCCAGTCAGAAATTGGTCGCCAATTAATTTCTGCCACGTCGTCCCAATTTGTGACTAATCCTTTAAAACATATTGATAAGTCACAACTAATTTATCATTTTCACGAACTGGATAATAAACTTTTTCTTTAACTGCGTTTGACGTTTTTGTTTCACGTAACCGGTTTGCGCCGCCACCTTTCTTGGCAGAATGACTGTCGGCGTTTGACCGTTCACCGCAACTTTGATCGATTTTAAGCCACCCCAGGTCAGTGCTGACGCTTTTTTACCTGCTGCGCAAACTTCTCGCATAACCACGCCATGCATATCATCATCAAACGAATAACTCACCTGCTTAGTCACATTAGCGTCACCATTAGGCTGAATTGCAACTGTTGCTGCCAATTAGTTATCTCATAGTCATCATCTGCTGAAACCTGTTGTATGCCAATCATAGCAAACAACAACGTCAGTATTAAAAATCGCCACTTCATCTCATTCTCCCCTAATTCTTTGTTCCCATTATATCAAAAAAGGCATTCACCATTACAATAATTGGAAAGCCCAATCATGCCTTGCCCACATAATGTCAAAGTGCTAAAGTGAAAGATACGCAACGACTATTTAGGAGACAATAATGATTAGAAACCAACACCCCATTCACGAACGATTACTATTGGATTACTGCTAGCAATGAATTCTGGATTTGTTGACGCTTATACTTTTCAGTACCACGAATCACGTTTTGCTAGTTTACAAACGGTAACCTCATACAAGCAGGCTTCAATTTAGCCCATGGAAGTTTTGCGCCAGCATGATTTTTATTTGGCCAATTCTTTTTTTCACAATTGGCGCCGCTTGCAATACAATTCTGAAAAAACAATGGCCTGAAGGCGTTTGTCCTCTCAACAGCACAGTATTCTGCTTGAATTTATCGGTATTACAGCCATTGTTACCGTGCACCAGTATTTGAGTAGCACATTTCATCGCATTTTTGTCTTTCTTTCTAGCCATCCAACTAGATTCCTTTCCTAAATTGCAAGGTCTGCCATTCACAAGTGTCATGTCAACAGGTATTTGCGTAGTGTTGGTACTAACATCACTAATTTTTTCTACACTCGGACAAACAATTTTTGAGCAATACTTTTCATTTTCTTTGGCTCGTCTTAGCTTTTTTGTTTGGCGCTTTCATTTCAGGATTATTGGCACAAGCATTAGGTACTTACGCCCTATTTGGTGCCAGTTTAATTGTATTGATTGTCTTTGGCTTACTGTTCAAAAAATAAAAACTGTTGACATTAGTTTGAATGGGATGTAATATTATCTATAACGATTTTTAGAATGAAACGAATTGAACAGGAAAGTAACAGTTTATCAAAGCCAAGAAAGCTAACGGGAGATGTGAGTTAGCGTGCGTGCGATTGTGAAAATGACCTGTGATTGGTTGCAGACGAATCGGTTTACCGTTTAGTTTGCAACGATTTGGCCCCGTTAACGGGCACACCATTCGGCTAGGATCATTTCCCGATGCCGATGGTTAGTGAGCAACTATTTGGTAACAAGTAGT
>JAGSPU010000729.1:0-12949 GCA_019321725.1 Paulownia fortunei
CAGTATTGAACATTCACAATACAAAAAATCCAAGTTATTGCAATTAAAATTTTCACACACCACAAACCTTAGGTCATGCACACCCTCTTCGTACTCTCTCTCTTAAGTTCCGTATTTCAATGCTTCATGCAAAAAATCCGACTTATTGCTATTGAAAATTTGATACTACAAACTTAGTTACCACTACTCTTTTGCTACTTTCTCTTGTATTCTATGTTTCAAAATGCATAATCCAAAAAAGCTTAATTTTTGTAATTGAGTTTTTCGCACCACAAACCTTGGTTACGCCTACCCACTCACAATTTTTTTTTTTTGAGTTTTGTATTCAAAATGCATAATACAAATCCTAGTAATTATTATTGATTTTTCGCACAACAAACCCTAGGCCGCTCCCACCCCTTCGATACTCTCTATAGTGTTATGTGTTTCGAGATATATATTTCAAAAAACTCTATTATTATCATTGAAATTTTTTCAGAAGAAACCCTAAGCCACCCCCACCCTCTCGGTACTCTCTCTCTGTTGTGTTCAGTATTGGAACATTCACAATACAAAAAATCCAAGTTATTTTAATTATTTTCACACCACAAACCTTAGGTCATGCACACCCTCTTCGTACTCTCTCTCTTAAGTTCCGTATTTCAATATGCATAATGCAAAAAATCCGAGTTATTGCTATTGAAAATTTGATACTACAAACCTTAGGTTACCACTACTCTTTTGCTACACTTTCTCTTGTGTTCTATGTTTCAAAATGCATAATCCAAAAAACTCTAATTTTTGTAACTGAGTTTTTCGCACCACAAACCTTTGGTTACGCCTACCACTCACAATTTTTTTTTTGAGTTTTGTATTTCAAAATGCATAATACAAAAACCTAGTTATTATTATTGATTTTTAACAACAAACCCTAGGCCGCTCCCACCCGTTCGATACTCTCTATGGTGTTATGTGTTTCAAGATATATATTTCAAAAAACTCTGATTATTATCATTGAAATTTTTTCAGAAAAACCCTAGGCCACCCCCACCCTCTCGGTACTCTCTCTCTCTTGTGTTCAGTATTCGAACATTCACAATACAAAAAATCCAAGTTATTGCAATTAAAATTTTCACACCACAAACCTTAGGTCATGCACACCCTCTTCGTACTCTCTCTCTTAAGTTTCGTATTTCAATATGCTTAATGCAAAAAATCCGAGTTATTGGTATTGAAAATTTGATACTACAAACCTTAGGTGACCACTACTCTTTTGCTACACTTTCTCTCGTGTTCTATGTTTCAAAATGCATAATCCAAAAAACTCTAATTTTTGTAACTAAGTTTTTCGCACCACAAACCTTTGGTTACGCCTACCCACTCACAATTTTTTTTTTTTTTTAGTTTTGTATTTCAAAATGCATATATACAAAATCCTAGTTATTATTATTGATTTTTCACACAACAAACCCTAGGCCGCTCCCACCCCTTCGATACTCTCTATAGTGTTATGTGTTTCAAGATATATATTTCAAAAAACTCTAATTATTATCATTGAAATTTTTTCAAAAAAGCCCTAGGCCACCCCCACCCTTCGGTACTCTCTCTCTCTTGTGTTCAGTATTGGAATTTTCACAATACGAAAAATCCAAGTTATTGCAATTAAAATTTTCACCCACAAACCTTAGGTCATGCACACCTTCTTCGTACTCTCTCTCTTAAGTTCCGTATTTCAATATGCTTAATGCATAAAATCTGACTTATTGGTATTGAAAATTTGATACTACAAACCTTAGATTACCACTACTCTTTTGCTACACTTCTCTTGTACTATGTTTCAAAATGCATAATCCCAAAAAAAATCTAATTTTTGTAATTGAGTTTTTCGCACCACAAACCTTTGGTTACGCCTACCCACTCACAATTTTTTATTTTTGAGTTTTGTATTTCAAAATGCATAATACAAAAATCCTAATTATTATTATTGATTTTTCGCACAACAAACCCTAGGCCGCTCCCACCCCTTCGATACTCTCTATAGTGTTATGTGTTTCAAGATATATATTTAAAAAAACTCTAATTATTATCATTGAAATTTTTTCAGAAGAAACCCTAAGCCACCCCACCCTCTCGGTACTCTCTCTCTGTTGTGTTCAGTATTGGAACATTCACAATACAAAAAATCAAGTTATTGCAATTAAAATTTTCACACCACAAACCTTAGGTCATGCACACCCTCTTCGTACTCCTCTCTTAAGTTTCGTATTTCAATATGCTTAATGCAAAAATCCGAGTTATTGTATTGAAAATTTGATACTACAAACCTTAGGTGACCACTACTCTTTTGCTACACTTTCTCTCATGTTCTATGTTTCAAAATGCATAATCCAAAAAACTCTAATTGTAATTAGTTTTTTTCGCACCACAAACCTTTGGTTACGCCTACCCACTCCACAATTTTTTTTTTTTTTTAGTTTTGTATTTCAAAATGCATAATACAAAAATCCTAGTTATTATTATTGATTTTTCACACAACAAACCGTAGGCCGCTCCCACCCCTTCGATCCTCTCTATATAGTGTTATGTGTTTCAAGATATATATTTCAAAAAACTCTAATTATTATCATTGAAATTTTTTCAGAAGAACCCTAGCCACCCCCACCCTCTCGGTACTCTCTCTCTGTTGTGTTCAGTATTGGAACATTCACAATACAAAAAATCCAAGCGATTGCAATTAAAATTTTCACACACACAACCCTAGGTCATGTACACCCTATTCGTACCCTCTCTCTTAAGTTCCGTATTTCAATATGCTTAATGTAAAAAATCCGAATTATTGCTATTGAAAATTTGATACTACAAACCTTAGGTTACCACTACTCTTTTGCTACACTTTCTCTTGTGTTTTATGTTTCAAAATGCATATATCCAAAAAGCCTAATTTTTGTAATTGAGTTTTTCGCACCACAAACCTTTGGTTACGCCTACCCACTCCAAATTTTTTTTTTTTTTAGTTTTGTATTTCAAAATGCATAATACGAAAACCCTAGTTATTATATTATTGATTTTTCGCACAACAAACCCTAGGCTGGTCCTACCCCTTCGATACTCTCTATAGTGTTATGTGTTTTGAAATATATATTTCAAAAAACTCTGATTATTATCACTAAATTTTTTCAAAAGAAACCCTAGGCCACCCCACCCTCTGTACTCTCTCTCTCTGTGTTTAGTATTGGAACATTCACAATACGAAAAATCCAAGTTATTGCAATTAAATTTTCACACCACAAACCTTAGGTCATGCAAACCTCTTCGTACTCTCTCTCTTAAGTTCCGTATTTCAATATGCATAAGCAAAAAATCCGAGTTATTGCTATTGAAAATTTGATACTACAAACCTTAGGTTACCACTACTCTTTTGCTACACTTTCTCTCTTGTATTCTGGGTTTCAAAATGCATAATCCAAAAAACTCTAATTTTTGTAACGAGTTTTTTTGTACCACAAACCTTTGGTTACGCCTACCACTCACATTTTTTTTTTTTGAGTTTTGTATTTCAAAATGAATAATACAAAAACCCTAGTTATTATTATTGATTTTTCGCACAACAAACCCTAGGCCGCTCCCCCTTCGATACTCTCTATGGTGTTATGTGTTTCGAGATATATATTTTAAAAAACTCTGATTATTATCATTGAAATTTTTTCAGAAGAAACCTTAGGCCACCCCCACCCTCTCGGTACTCTCTCTCTATTGTGTTCAGTATTCGAAATTCACAATACAAAAAATCCAAGTTATATTGCAATTAAAATTTTCACACCACAAACCTTAGGTCATGCACAACCTCTTCGTACTCTCTCTCTTAAGTTCCGTATTTCAATATGCTTAATGTAAAAAATCCGAATTATTGGCTATTGAAAATTTGATACTACAAACCTTAGGTTACCACTACTCTTTTGCTACACTTTCTTTTGTATTCTATGTTTCAAAATGCATAATCCAAAAAACTCTAATTTTTGTAACTGAGTTTTTTGCACCACAAACCTTTGGTTACGCCTGCTACTCACAATTTTTTTTTTTGAGTTTTGTATTTCAAAATGCATAATACAAAAATCCTAGTTATTATTATTGATTTTTCACACAACAAACCGTAGGCCGCTCCCACCCCTTCGATACTCTCTATAGTGTTATGTGTTTCAAGATATATATTTCAAAAAACTCTAATTATTATCATTGAAATTTTTTCAGAAAAACCCTAAGCCACCCCCACCCTCTCGGTACTCTCTTCTGTTGTGTTCAGTATTGGAACATTCACAATACAAAAAATCCAAGTTATTGCAATTAATATTTTCACACCACAAACCCTAGGTCATGTACACCCTATTCGTACCCTCTCTCTTAAGTTCCGTATTTCAATATGCTTAATGTAAAAAATCCGAATTATTGCTATTGAAAATTTGATACTACAAACCTTAGGTTACCACTACTCTTTTGCTACACTTTCTCTTGTATTCTATGTTTCAAAATGCATAATCCAAAAAGCCTAATTTTTGTAATTGATTTTTTCGCACCACAAACCTTTGGTTACGCCTACCCACTCCCATTTTTTTTTTTTTGATTTTGTATTTCAAAATGCATAATACGAAAACCCTAGTTATTATTATTGATTTTTCGCACAACAAACCCTAGGCCGCTCCCACCCTTTCGATACTCTCTATAGTGTTATGTGTTTTGAGATATATATTTCAAAAAACTCTGATTATTATCATTGAATTTTTTCAAAAGAAACCCTAGGCCACCCCACCACTCTGTACTCTCTCTCTCTTGTGTTCAGTATTGGAACATTCACAATACGTAAAATTCAAGTTATTGCAATTAAAATTTTCACACCACAAACCTTAGGTCATGCACACCTCTTCGTACTCTCTCTCTTAAGTTCCGTATTTCAATATGCTTAATGCAAAAAACCTGAGTTATTGCTATTGAAATTACACTACAAACTTTAGGGCACCACTGCTCTTTTGCTACTCGAGTATTGTATTGAAAATTTGATACTAAAAACCTTAGGTGACCACTACTCTTTTGCTACACTTTCTCTTGTGTTTTATGTTTCAAAATGCATAATCCAAAAAATTCTAATTTTTGTAACTAAGTTTTTCGCACCACAATCCTTTGGTTACGCCTACCCACTCACAATTTTATTTTGTTTGAGTTTTGTATTTCAAAATGCATAATACAAAACCCTAGTTATTATTATTGATTTTTCACACAACAAACCCTAGGACCCTCCCACCCCTTCGATCCTCTCTACAGTGTTATGTGTTTCAAGATATATATTTCAAAAAACTCTAATTATTATCATTGAAATTTTTTCAAAAGAAACCCTAGGCCACCCCACCCTCTCGGTACTCTCTCTCTTGTGTTCAGTATTGGAATATTCACAATACGAAAAATCCAAGTTATTGCAATTAAAATTTTCACACCACAAACCTTAGGTCATTCACACCTCTTCGTACTCTCTCTCTTAAGTTCCGTATTTCAATATGCTTAATGCAAAAAATCCGACTTATTGCTATTGAAAATTTGATACTACAAACCTTAGGTTACCACTACTCTTTTGCTACACTTTCTCTTGTATTCTATGTTTCAAAATGCATAATCAAAAAAAACTCTAATTTTTGTAATTGAGTTTTGCACCACAAACCTTTGGTTACGCCTACCACTCACAATTTTTTTTTTTGAGTTTTGTATTTCAAAATGCATAATACAAAAAACCTAGTTATTATTATTGATTTTTCGCACAACAAACCCTAGGCTGCTCCCACCCCTTCGATACTCTCTATAGTGTTATGTGTTTTGAGATATATATTTCAAAAAACTCAAATTATTATCGTTGAAATTTTTTCAAAGAAATCCTAGGCACCCCACCCACTCTATACACTCTCTCTCTTGTGTTCAGTATTAAACATTCACAATACGAAAAATCCAAGTTATTGCAATTAAAATTTTCACATCACAAACCTTAGGTCATGCACACCCTCTTCGTACTCTCCTCTTAAGTTTCGTATTTCAATATGCATAAAAAAATCCGAGTTATTGCTATTGAAAATTTCACACTACAAACCTTAGGGCACTACTGCTCTTTTGCTACACTATCTCTTGTGTTCTATGTTTCAAAATATATAATCCAAAAAATCCTAAATTTTGTGATTGTTTTTCGCACCACAAACCTTTGGTTACGCCAACCCACTAATAATTTTTTTTTTTAGATTTGTATTTCAAAATGCATAATACAAAAACCCTATTATTATTATTGATTTTTCACAAAACAAACCTAGGCCGCTTCCCACCCCTTCGATACTCTCTATAGTGTTATGTGTTTCAAGATATATATTTCAAAAAACTCTGATTATTATCATTGAAATTTTTTCAGAAGAAACCCTTAGCCACCCCACCCTCTCGGTACTCTCTCTCTCTCTTGTGTTCAGTATTGGAACATTCACAATATGAAAAATTCAAGTTATTGCAATTAAAATTTTCACATCACAAACCTTAGGTCATGCACACCCTCTTCGTACTCTCTCTCTTAAAGTTCGTATTTCAATATGCATAATGCAAAAATCCGAGTTATTGCTATTGAAAATTTGATACTACAAACCTTAGGGCACCACTACTCTTTTGCTACTCTATCTCTTGTGTTCTATGTTTCAAAATATATAATCCAAAAAATCCTAAATTTTGTGACTGAGTTTTTCGCACCACAAACCTTTGGTTACGCCTACCCACTCACAATTTTTTTTTGAGTTTTGTATTTCAAAATGCATAATACAAAAACCCTAGTTATTATTATTGATTTTTCACACAACAAACCCTAGGCCGCTCCAACCCCTTCGATACTCTCTATAGTGTTATGTGTTTCAAGATATATATTTAAAAAAACTCTGATTATTATCATTGAAATTTTTTTAGAAAGAAACCCTAGGCCACCCCACCCTCTCGGTACTCTCTCTCTCTTGTGTTCAGTATTGGAACATTCACAATACGAAAAATCCAAGTTATTGCAATTAAAATTTTCACACCACAAACCTTAGGTCATGCACAACCTTTTCGTACTCTCTCTCTTAAGTTTCGTATTTCAATATGCATAATGCAAAACCGAGTTATTGCTATTGAAAATTTGACACTACAAACCTTAGGCACCACTGCTCTTTTGCTACTCTATCTCTTGTGTTCTATGTTTCAAAATATATAATCCAAAAAATCCTAAATTTTGTGACTGAGTATTTCGCACCACAAATTCTTGGTTACGCCTACCCACTCACAACTGTTTTTTCTTGAGTTTTGTATTTCAAAATGCATAATACAAAAACCCTAATTATTATTATTGATTTTTCACACAACAAACCTAGGCCGCTCCCACCCCTTCGATACTCTCTATAGTGTTATGTGTTTCAAGATATATATTTCAAAAAACTCTAATTATTATCATTGAAATTTTTTCAGAAAGAACCCTAGGCCACCCCACCCCTCGTACTCTCTCTCTCTTGTGTTCAGTATTGGAACATTCACAATACGAAAAATCCAAGTTATTGCAATTAAAATTTTCACACCACAAACACTTAGGTCATGCACACCCTCTTCGTACTCTCTCTCTTAATTTCGTATTTCAATATGCATAATGCAAAAAATTTGAGTTATTGCTATTGAAAATTTGATACTACAAACCTTAGGTTACCACTACTCTTTTGCTACACTTTCTCTTGTGTTCTATGTTTCAAAATGCATAATCCAAAAAATAGTAATTTTTGTAACTGAGTTTTTCGCACCACAAACCTTTGGTTACGCCTACCCACTCACAATTTTTTTTTTTTGAGTTTTGTATTTCAAAATGCATAATACAAAAATCCTAGTTATTATTATTGATTTTTCACACAACAAACCCTAGGCCGCTCCCACCCCTTCGATACTCTCTATTGGTTATGTGTTTGAAGATATATATTTCAAAAAACTCTGATTATTATCGTTGAAATTTTTTCAGAAGAAACCCTAGGCCACCCCCACCCTCTCGGTTCTCTCTCTTCTCTTGTGTTCAGTATTGGAATATTCACAATACGAAAAATTCAAGTTATTGTAATTAAAATTTTCACACCACAAACCTTAGGTCATGCACAACCTCTTCATACTATCTCTCTTAAGTTTCGTATTTCAATATGCATAATGGAAAAAATCCGAGTTATTGCTATTGAAAATTTCACACTACAAACCTTAGGGCACCACTGCTCTTTTGCTACTCTATCTCTTGTGTTCTATGTTTCAAAATATATAATCCAAAAAATCCTAAATTTTGTAACTGAGTATTTCGCACCACAAACTCTTGGTTACGCCTACCCACTCACAATTTTTTTTGAATTTTGTATTTCCAACATGCATAATACAAAAACCCTAGTTATTATTATTGATTTTTCACACAACAAACCTAGGCCGCTCCCACCCCTTCGATACTCTCTATAGTGTTATGTGTTTCAAGATATATATTTCAAAAAAACTGATTATTATCAACAAATTTTTTTCAGAAGAAACCCTACGCCACCCCACCTCTCGGTACTCTCTCTCTCTTGTGTTCAGTATTAGAACATTCACAACATGAAAAATCTAAGTTATTGCAATTAAAATTTTCACATCACAAACCTTAGGCCATGCACACCCTCTTCGTACTCTCTCTCTTAAGTTTCGTATTTCAATATGCATAATGCAAAAAACCTGAGTTATTGCTATTGAAAATTTCACACTACAAACTTTAGGGCACCACTGCTCTTTTGCTACTCTATCTCTTGTGTTCTATGTTTCAAAATATATAATCCAAAAAATTCTAAATTTTGTGACTGAGTATTTCGCACCACAAACCCTTGGTTACGCCTACCCACTCACAACTGTTTTCTTGAGTTTTGTATTTCAACATGCATAATACAAAAGCCCTAATTATTCTTATTGATTTTTCACACAACAAACCCTAGGCCGCTCCACCCCTTCGATACTCTCTATAAATTTATGTGTTTCAAGATATATATTTCAAAAAACTCTAATTATTATCATTGAAATTTTTTCAAAAGAAACCCTAGGCCACACCCCACCCTCTCGGTACTCTCTCTCTCTGTCTTGTGTTCAGTATTGGAACATTCACAATACGAAAAATTCAAATTATACAATTAAAATTTTCACACCACAACCTTAGGTCATGCACAACCTCTTCGTACTCTCTCTCTCTAAGTTTCGTATTTCAATATGCATAATGCAAAAAACCGAGTTATTGCTATTGAAAATTTCACACTACAAACTTTAGGGCACCACTGCTCTTTTGCTACTCTATCTCTTGTGTTCTATGTTTCAAAATATATAATCCAAAAAACCCTAAATTTTGTAACTGAGTTTTTCGCACCACAAACCCTTGGTTACGCTTACCCACTCACAAATGTTTTTCTTGAGTTTTGTATTTCAAAATGCATAATACAACCCTAATTATTATTATTGATTTTTCACACAACAAACCCTAGGCCGCTCCCACCCCTTCGATACTCTTATAAGTTATGTGTTTCAAGATATATATTTCAAGAAACTCTAATTATTATCATTGAAATTTTTTCAGAAGAAACCCTAGGCCACCCCCACCCTCTCGGTACTCTCTCTCTCTTGTGTTCAGTATTGAAACATTCACAATACGAGATTCAAGTTATTATAAGTAATTTTCACACCACAAACCTTAGGTCATGCACAACCTCTTTCGACTCTCTCTTTTAAGTTTCGTATTTGAATATGCATAATACCAAAAATTCAAGCTAGTGCTATTGAAAATTTGATACTACAAACCTTAGGTTACCACTTCTCTTTTGCTACACTTTCTCTTGTGTTCTATGTTTCAAAATGTATATTCCAGAAAATCCTAATTTTTGTAACTGAGTTTTTTGCACCACAAACCTTTGGTTACGCTACCCACTCACAATTTTATTTTTTTGAGTTTTGTATTTAAAGGCATAATATAAAAATTCTAGTTATTTTTATTGATTTTTCACACAACAAACCTGGGCCGCTCCCACCCCTTCGATACTCTCTATAGTGTTATGTGTTTCAAGATTTATATTTCAAAAAACTCTGATTATTATTATTGAAATTTTTTCAGAAGAAACCCGTAGGCCACCCCCACCCTCTCGGTACTGTCTCTCTCTTGTGTTTAGTATTGGAACATTCACAATACGGAAAAATCCAATTTATTTTAGTTAAAATTTCACAGCACAAACCTTAGGTCATGCACACCCTCTCGTACTCTGTCTCTTAAGTTTCGTATTTCAATTGCATAATGCAAAAAATCCGAGTTATTGCTATTGAAATTTTGATACTACAAACCTTAGGTTATCACTACTCTTTTACTACACTTTCTCTTTGTGTGTTGTATGTTTCAAAATGCATAATCCAAAAAACCCTAATTTTTGTAAATGAGTATTTCGCACCACAAACCCTTGGTTACGCCTACCCACTCACAACTGTTTTCTTGAGTTTTGTATTTCAACATGCATAATACAAAAGCCCTAATTATTATTATTGATTTTTCACACAACAAAACCTAGGTCGCTTCCACCCCTTCGATACTCTCTATAGTGTTATGTGTTCAAGATATATATTTCAAAAAACTCTAATTATTATTATTGAAATTTTTTCAGAAGAAACCCTAGCCACCCCTACCCTCTCGGTACTCTCTCTCTCTTGTGTTCAGTATTAGAACATTCACAATACGAAAAATCCAAGTTATTGCAATTAAAATTTTCACACCACAAACCTTAGATCATGCACACCACCCTCGTCATTACTCTCCCTCTTAAGTTTCGTATTTCAATATGCATAATACATAAAGAAAGAACATGGAAATTGTTCACCAATTTGTGAAGTAGAAGTAATGGTTTTGAAGCTTTCCTTGTCTCTAAGAATGACCTTCTCTCCAAGTCTCCTTGTTTCCTTTGCTTCTTGGCTTTTCCTCACTCTTCTCCTCTTTTCAAAAATTGATTTTGGAGGCTTTTGGAATCCCTCAAATAGATCGAAAATGCCTATTTTGACCTTACTTGTCTGCCCAGCAGTGCCCTGTCTATCCGAATAGTGTGTACAGCACCTAGGCACTAGAAGGCAGTGCCTAGGCACGCTACGGCAGCGTTGCATGCTGCGAGCCCCATACTTGCCTGCCCATTTTTGCAGTGCTTATAGCCTCTTTCAACCAATTTTTCACCACTTTAGAGGCCAAACTAGATTTTGGTGTAATCATATAATTTGTATCTCTATGTGTTGGGATTTTTTAGTGGAACTTGAATTAACTAAATATGACTTTTTTGGGAGAGTTATGCTAGAAAATACCAAGATATGTCATTCCAGAAAATTGCAGCCCAGTGCTAACTCTTGACTCATTTTTTCTCATTGAAATTGACCGAATTGGATTTTATGGTAAATATAGAAGTTGTAGATATATCTCTTGGATTCCAATAGATCAAGAATAAAGTTTATATGAAATTTTCCTGAGAGTTATGATTGAAATACCAAAACTGCCATCAGTTTGCACACAAACTCGAATTCTTCAACATTTCAACCAAGTTTTTGATTTCTTTCCATTTCTTCTCTTATTATTCTTACCTTACAAGATTTCACACTAAATGCATAAAAAGTAAGACAAACACTGAAAACAAACCAAATGTTAATCAGAAGGTATATGAATTGTTGGTTATAAAACTAACTTATCAAATACCCCAGACTTGAAGATTTGCTTATCCTCAAGCATCAAACATGAAATTCTCATAACAATCTCCCTATTAATTAGGTTACTAAAGTCAAGAAAGATTTTTCTGACCTCTCATCTCAAAAATATTTAGAAAAAATATACCAAGTTTACATGTTAACATGCATATTGGTTTCACTTAACTTCATGGTCTTGTGTGTGTGTGTTTGAAAGTAGTAATTTATCAACTTTCATTTATCATCCAAATAAGTTTATAAAGTCAAATACTATTTGGAATTCAAAACATAGGATCAAATAAGGTTACATCATCCTCTAGAAAAAAAAGTTTAGTTTCTCATGTATTACTATTGAAAATTTGATACTACAAACCTTAGGTTACCACTACTCTTTTGCTACACTTTCTCTTGTATTCTATATTTCAAAATATATAATCCAAAAAATCCTAAATTTTGTGACTGAGTATTTCACACCACAAACCCTTGGTTACGCCTACCCACTCACAGCTGTTTTCTTGAGTTTTGTATTTCAACATGCATAATGCAAAAATCCTAATTATTTTATTGATTTTTCACACACAAACCATAGGCCGCTCCCACCCATTCGATTCTCTCTATAGTGTTATGTGTTTCAAGATATATACTTCAAGAAATTCTGATTATTGTCATTGAAATTTTTTCGAAGAAACCCTAGGCGCACCCCCACCCTTTCGGTACTCTCTCTCTCTTATGTTCAATATTGGAACATTCACAATACGACAAATCCAAGTTATTGCAATTAAAATTTTCAACCACAAACCTTAGGTCATGCACACCCTTCCGTAGTCTCTCTCTTAAGTTCTGTATTCAATATGCATAATGCCAAAAAAATTCGAGTTATTACTATTGAAAATTTGATACTACAAACTTTAGGTTACCACTACTCTTTTGCTTACACTTTCTCTTGTGTTCTATGTTTCAAAATGCATAATCCAAAATATCATAATTTTTGTAACTGATTTTTCGCACCACAACCTTTGGGTTACGCCCACCCACTCACAATTTTTTTTTTTGAGTTTTGTATTTCAAAATGCATAATAGAAAAAATCCAGTTATTATTATTGATTTTTACACACAACAAACCCTAGGCCGCTCCGCTCCTACTACTCCGATACCCCGATACTCTCTATAGTGTTATGTGTTTCAAGATATATATTTCAAAAAA
>JAGSPU010000964.1:0-19383 GCA_019321725.1 Paulownia fortunei
ACCCAAGTGCAGGTTGTAGTAAGTAATAAATTTTTCGTCAGTCCGAGGTCGATCCACAGGGAAGTTGTTTGAAGAATTCAAGTTTATATTTATAAAAAGATGGAGTTTATGTGAATCAAAAATATATGAACAATTAATGTATGATGTAGCTAAAGAAAAAATCAAAGTAATAAAAGTACTGAGGATTAGGGATCCACTCTTGAGTTTTGGATAGATAAATAGTTATTTATTCTTTTTACCTCTATTAATTGCCACAATTGGAATCCATACATAATGAAGGTTCCAATGGGAAGATATTATCAAGTAACTCATGCAATAAGGTAATCATGATATTGTCTTACTATTGCAAATTATCTCTTAACGCCAACACTTATTTATGAGATCAAGCATTTATATACTCCTTCGTCAACAACAAATCAAGGTTTCACATTAGCAGTCGGTGGGGTAAAACGTACAATAAGCTAAATGAACCCAAGTATTTGTTGTGCCATTGGAGATACATAAATCAAGAATCACCACAAAAATAAGTAGGGTTTAGATCAAAAATAATAATAATAATACAACATACTTAAACAATTTCTACCCTTATAACCATTTCTCTTCCTCCATCAAGAGATTCACCTTTTTTCCTCAACAAAATAAAATTTAGAAAGACATAATAAAAGTAACAAAGACTAAAAATATAAGAGAAACTAGAGAATGCATTTTTATTACTACTAGAAAACTTACAATACTAGAAAACATACAAACTAGATAACTTAGCCTAAAGAAACCCTCTACCACCCTCTTACAAGCTGAATACATGGCCTATTTATAGTACTTGGAGTAAGCTAGAGGCCAAATAAATAATGGAGGGGTTAATCAAGTGGTATGCTAGTTGCCAAGAGTTGGTAAGTTGTTACACAAATTTCTCATCCACTGAATTAAATTATATTTTTTGATCAGATACAACCAGAGTTTGAAGATACGTAAAGAATAAAAATTGTAGATCTTTCAACGCTGATATATTTTCATATATCTTTTGTCAAATTTGGCGATCGGATAAAGGAGATATGGTCAAATTATCGAGTCATGTCCAAGAGCCGCCCTGTAACATCAGCAGCAACTTGCAGCCTATGGTTTTACCATTTTGACATATTTTCACACCATCTTGTCTTCAGCAAACTTGTTTATTTACCTCTTGGATATAACATATCCGAATTTCAGACCAAAATAAATTTGGGCTCAAGATATATAACCGAATTGGTAAAATAAGTCAATACTGGGCTGAACTCTGATTTGAATTTTGGTGATCCATTTTGTGTAATTACTTGGACGAATTTTCTGCTATCATCAAGACTGAATTGGGTTGAGTTTCCAACATAAAAGTTGTACCTCTATCTCTTGGCTTTCAAATAAAATAAGTTTCAGGTCCATAGAGCTTTTGATCATGAAGTTATGCTCAAATTACAAAAACTGCACAAGTCTGAAAACATGCTTCCATTTATTCCCTAACGCAAAACATTAATAAAACAAGAATATTAACAAGAATAAAGCAAGAAAAGTATAAAGGATTTGATATAAAAATATGTCAAAATATGCACTTATCAAATTCCCCCACACTTAACCCTTGCTTGTCCTCGAGCAAGCTTAAAACAAACATAAACTAATCCACTTTCGTAGGAAATCACGATTGCATTTAGCATATGCAACAAGCCTTTAAACCCCTATGTGGCCCATAGAGGACGAGTTATAGTCTCGTGAAGGTTTCCAGCAGTGATACCTACAAACACCCATAATAACTATCTTCCAACTTTTATTCTTATGAAGTAACAAAGTAATATGGAAATAAAATCAAACAAGTGTTGAGTTTAACTCTTAGTCATTCAAAAATCAATACATTTCCACAATAATCATACTCAAGTGTGTGTGTGAACAGTTAATGTCAATAGTGATGAAATTATGCATGTTTCAAATAAGTGAATTCTCATAAAACATTACAAAACCATCACCCAATCTCTAACAGAAAAGTTAAACATCATAGGCTCTTCTTTGGTGCAAATCTCCACTACACTGAAGGCACCACACGAAATCAAAAGGTCTTTAACAAAGGTTGTAATGGGGCCAAATGGTGGTGATGTAGCTAAGAAATAAAAGATAGGATGCGAAAAAAGTTCTAAAAACTTCATGGAATCAGAGACATAAAATTTATCGATGAAGAATTCTCCAACTCCACAAATTTCACACTGGAGTCTATTGTTATTGAATTGGACCCTTTTATTCATCTTGCAACATCTCATTTTTAGTTGCAACTTGTAGCACATTGCAACTTTTTTTTTTTATTTATTTTTTCTTTTTTCTTTTTTATATAGAGAAACTCCCCCACACTTATCTTCTATCCCAACCTAAATTTCTTTTGTAAGTCCAAGCTTTCAATTGAATGTCTCTTAAACTCCAATCATTTTTAGAACAAGAGTTGGATAATAGTGTATTTAGACTAAGTAAAAAGATATGGTTACAAAAAAAAATATATATTTATTTATTGTAAGGCTCAAAGTGGTTTACTAGGGGGATGTTTTCTTTAAATATCATATAGGGAACAAGCTGATTTGGCAATGGTGCTAGAAAGCCTAATGCCTTAATCATTTTTCTAGTGGTGCACTATCAGTCGTTCGCCTCGACAGACCAAAAGTAAAAGTTCTAATACTCAACCTCTACATGTTGAAGATTCAAGTGATGATTAGAGTAAGGGTATAAGAACTATATATTTTGACATGATTGTCTTCACACTAAATAACATAACTATTTGTGCAAAATAAAATTTGAGTATAATTATCTCAAAAATATATTAACCAAATAACAACATTAAAGTCCAAAACAACACCCATCATCAATTAAATCATATTATTCATGCTTAATTTTAATCATTGAAGTTGGAAGAACCTATACGACTCAAAAAAAATTATTGGTAATTCACAAACACTTGTTAAAAACTTTACAAACCTGCCATATTATGCAAAAAATAGGGATGCGTCTCAAGAGTGTTACAATTACCCTTTACTCAGCCACCTTTTTTTTCATGCTTTCAACGGACCCAGCAAAAAAAAACACGCTTGATTTATATTTATTTATTTATTATTTTTATTTTTATTTTTATTTTTATTTTTTTAAATACTAAAAAAAAACACACATTGAATATACAAGTCATGATATCAATTATCCCTCCCCCAACCTAATCGAGACATTGTCCCCAATGTAAAAAATGGATAGGAAAGTAAGTTTGAAAGATATCACCTGAAATGCGGCTAATAAAGCTGAAACAAAAAAAAACACACATACTATTAGATAAAATCATTAACAATAAGTATCACAGACTGAGAGTCAATTTTAATTTGCGTTTTCGACCATTGTTCCTATTGGACCAATCCACATTGGCCAAGACTGGATCAGGTTTTGGCACATATGCTAGAAGTTGATCAATCAGCTAGTCAGGTGTTGGAGCAGAAATGATGATTCTTCTCGCAGAAGTTGAAAAAAACCTTTTTTCGCAGCATGATCTACAAAAGATAGCAAACCATCATAAAAACCATTAACATTAAGAATACCTATAGGTTTTTGGTGAATGTTGAGTTGTGCCCAAGAGACATTTGGAATAATTCTTCCAGTGTACCAAAACCGCCAGGTAAAATGATGAATGCATCCGCATTGTTTAACATATTAGGCATTCTGTCCTGAATGTGTGACACTTTCAGCTCATCTCCAATGGTCATACCTGTGATATTCTGTACTGTTAAATATTTTGGGATAACTCCCAAAACTTTGACACCTCCTACATAAGCAGAAATGGCAACATTCCCCATTAACCCCAAACTGCCTCCCCCATACACTAAATGAATTTTTCTTTCTGCTAAAGTTCTACCAAAATTATTGGCTGCCCCTATAAACTCACCATTTTTTCCTAGATTGGATCTACAAAAAACACAAATGGAATTAAATTTGCGAGTTGAAGAAACTTCCATTTTTTTTCTTTTTTCTTTTTGAAAATAAGTTGTGCAAAAATAGAGTGAGTACGGTGATATTTATTGAGGTGTGAACAGGGAATACATTTATTGCATGTCTTTTTCTTTTGTCAAAAATAACCTATTACCACGTGTATGTACATGTAGTTGTGATTGTGGTTCACATCTTCCTCTGTTTTTACGTCCAGTAATGGCTTAAACGCCCTCTATGGGTCGAGGATATGCTTCCCATCCAGTTTTCTTATAAACTGGCAAATAGGGTCTTTTAATGTCAGATTCCCAAGACTATAAAACTCATATTCATTTCGAAAACGATCCCATAAATCAAGAATTGCACGTTGTACCAATCCACATGAATGCGTCTCAAGAGTCAATATAATGTGATCTAAAGACTCCTTACTCAGTCCATCCATAATGAATTTAAGTTTATCTTCTCGATTTTTAGAGACCATTCCTAAAGAACGACACTTTGTGTTGCAAGTCCATCTAACACAATATGACAAATTTTCATTTTTTTCGCCCTTCGTTTTTTTGAATATGTGTTTTTACCAAAACCAGACATGTATCTAGTAAGCAAATCTGGAAACTCATGTGAAAACTCACCTGCCCTTACCTTTGCTTCAATTATCCATCGTATGTCCTCCGGAATGCCCTTGTGTATAAGCATCCTCAATCTTTCAATCCTGATTTTATAAATTTTCAAAATTGCATTTTTAGAAAGAAAAGGAAATCGCTTCTTGAGAGTTAGAAATATGTCACCCATTTTGAAAATAACAAGAAAAGAGAATGAGAAAAACAAAGAAAATTTGTACAAAGATTTCCGTTGTTTGAGAAACTGACAAGTCCAACTTTTATAGCCACGGAGTACCATTATCCGCCATTTAACCGGGAAAAAAAAAAATAAAAAAAAAAGAAGAAGAAGAGAAGAAAAAAATAAAATAATGTCAGATAAAAAAAAATATATACAACACTAATCATAACAAGGGTTAGAAGAAAAAGAATTTCCTCTTGTGAAAATTGATTTTCTAGAATGGTTTAACTCTTTATCCATTTACTTTGAATATGTTACCATTTCTAGGATTCTCAATGTCAATCGCCCCATAAGGATATACTTTTTTTACAACAAAAGGACCACTCCACCTTGATCTCAATTTTCCAGGAAACAAATGCAATCGAGAATTATAAAGCAAAACCTTTTGACCAACCTCAAATATTTTTCTTGAAATTTTATTATCATGAAAATCTTTGATTCTTGCTTTATAAATTTTAGAATTCTCATATGCATCATTTCTCAGTTCTTCAAGTTCATTGATTTGCAATTTGCGCAATTTTGAAACTTCATCAAGGTTGAAGTTAAATATTTTGATTGCCCAATAAGCTTTATGTTCAAGTTCAACAGGTAAATGACAAGATTTCCATAAACTATCTTATAAGGAGACATGCCTAATGATGTTTTGAAAGCAGTTCTATATGCCCAAAGTGTATCGGTAAGTCTAAGAGACCAATCTTTACGGTTTGGGTTAACTGTTTTCTCCAAAATTTGTTTTATCTCCCTATTTGCAAGTTCAACTTGTCCATTTGTCTGAGGGTGATAAGGGGTTGCAACTTTATGTATGATTCCATATTTCTTCATTAAAGTTCCGAAAACTTTGTTACAAAAATGTTTTCCCCCATCACTGATAATAGATCTAGAAATTCCAAATCGACTTAAAATATATTTCTTTCAAAAATTTTATCACTATTTTGTGATCATTGTTTCGACAAGGAATTGCCTCGATCTATTTTGAAACATAATCTATGGCAACCAATATGTAAAGAAAACCAAATGATAATGAAAATAGCCCCATAAAATCAATACCCCAACAATCAAAGATTTCAATCACTAGGATAGGGTATAGGGGCATCATATTTCTTTTTGAAAGGGACCCTAACTTTTGACAATTTTCACAACTTTTGCAGAAAGTGTAAGTATCTTTGAAAAGAGTTGGCCAATAAAATCCACATTGCAAGATTTTTGCAGTAGTTTTCTTTACAGAAAAATGACCACCACATGCTTCTGAATGACAAAATTTGACAATATTACCTATCTCATTGTCAGGCACACATCTTCGAAAGATTTGATCCGGACAATATTTGAATAGGTATGGATCATCCCAATAAAATTTTTTAACCTCAGTAAAAAACTTCTTTTTATCTTGAGAGTTCCAATGTGATGGCATCTTTCCTGTTACAAGAAAATTAACAATATCAGCAAACAAAGGTAAAATAGAAACGTTAAATAATTGTTCATCAGGAAAAGTGTCATTAATAGGTGTAGTTTGAAATGATTCATCACAAACAAGTCTCGACAAATGATCAGCCACTACATTCTCTACTCCCTTTTTATCTCGAATAGTAACATTAAATTCCTGAAGTAAGAGAATCTACCTAATCAGTCTTGGTTAGCATCTTTTTTTGACAAAAGATATTTCAAAGCTGCATGATCACTGAAAACAACAATTGGTGAGCCAACAAGATAAGATCGAAATTTATCCAATGCAAAAACTACAGCAAGTAATTCTTTTTCAGTTGTTGTATAATTCAATTGAGCACCATTTAAAGTTTTACTTGTATAGTAAATAACATATGATTTTTTATCTTTTTTTTGTCCCAAGACAGCTCCAACAGCATAATCACTGGCATCACACATTATTTCAAAAGGTAAAGTCCAATTTGGAGGCTGCATGATTGGAGCAGACGTAAGCATGCTTTTAAGCTTAACAAAAGCATTTTCACAGTTTTCAGTCCATTCAAAAATAGTGTCTTTTGTTAGAAGATTACACAAAGGTTTAGATATTATACTAAAATCTTTGATAAATCTTCTATAAAAACCAGCATGTCCTAAAAATGATCTAATCTCCTTCACAGTCTTTGGTGTTGGCAAATTGACAATTAACTCAATTTTAGATTTATCAACTTCAATACCTTCTGATGATATAATGTGTCCAAGAACAATACCAGTTGTTACCATGAAGTGACATTTCTCCCAATTGAGCACAAGATTCTTTTCTTCACACCTGATCAAAACCTTTTTTAAATTAGATAAGCAATCATCAAATGAATTACCAAAAATAGAAAAATCATCCATGAAGACTTCAAGAAAACATTCAACCATGTCACTAAAAATACTAAGCATGCATCGTTGGAATGTAGCTGGTGCATTACATAATCTAAAAGGCATCCTTCGATATGCAAAAGTACCAAAAGGACATGTAAAAGTTGTTTTCTCTTGATCTTCAAGTGCAATTGCAATTTGGTTATATCCAGAATATCCATCTAAAAAGCAATAAAATTCGTGTCCTGCAACTCTTTCTAAAATTTGATCCATGAAAGGTAATGGAAAATGATCTTTTCTAGTGACTGAGTTGAGTTTTCTATAGTCAATGCACATTCGCCAACCAGTAACAGTCCTAGTTGGAATTAATTTATCATTCTCATTCTTGACTACAGTAACTCCAGATTTCTTAGGTACAACTTGAATCGGACTTACCCATTTGCTATCAGAAATAGAATAAATGATTCCATTATCTAAGAGTTTAATGACTTCATTTCTTACTACTTCTTTCATATAGGATTTAGCCTTCGTTGCATTTCTCTAGATGGTTTAGCATTTTCCTCTAGATAGATGTTATGTGTGCAAATGAAAGGATTAATACCTTTAATATCAGCAATGGTCCATCCTAAAGCATTCTTATGCATTTTCAGAGTTTCGATCAACTTACCTTCTTGATATGCATCGAGTTTGGAAGAAATTATTACTGGAAAAATTTCATTCTCACCCAAGAAAGACTATTTCAAATTAACTGGCAAAGGTTTCAATTTAACCACGGGAGCTTTAATACTTGATGGAATAGATTTTACTGTTGATGATGAAAGTTCTTCGAACCTTGACTTCCAAAAATATTTTTCTTGTACCTGTAAAAATTCAGAGATAGTATTAGTGTGTTCCTTTTTATAAATACTTTCACTTTCAAAACAAGTCTCCAAAGAATCTGAAGAGTTAGTAGTAGTAAAGTATTCATGAACAAGTTCCTCAATTGAATCTATTTCATGTACTTCGACATCTTCTGCAGGTTGCATACAAACGTTAAACACATTTAGTTCCAAAGTCATATTTCCAAATGATAACTTCAAAATACCATTTCTACAATTGATCAAAGCATTTGAAGTTGTAAGAAAAGGACGACCCAAAATGATAGGAATTTGTGTATGTGTTTGTGCAACAGGCTCTGTGTCCAAAACAATGAAATCAACTGGAAAGTAAAACTTATCAATTTGTACCAACACATCTTCTACTATTCTCTTTGGAACTTTAATCGAACGGTCAGCTAATTGGAGTACAACAGAAGTTGTTTTAAGTTCTCTCAAACCTAACTGTTCATAAACTGAGAAAGGTAGAAGATTTACACTAGCACCAAGATCAAACAAAGCACGCTCTATTCTAGTGTTTCCTATGATACATAAAATGGTTGAACAACCTGGATCTTTGTACTTGGGTGGAGTGAATTGTTGAATGATTGAACTAACACTTTCAGTTAAAAATGCCTTCTTTTGTACATGATGTTTTCTTTTGATTGTACACAAATCTTTCAAAAATTTGGCATAAGGTGGAACTTGCTTGATTGCATCCAATAATGGAATATTAATTTTGACTTGTTTAAAAATTTCAAAAATTTCAGCATTTGAGTTCAATTTTTGAGTTGCTTGCAATCTTTGAGGAAAGGGTGCTGGAGGTAAATATTTTTCTTTTTCTTCATTTTAACGCTTACCTTCTTCAAACTTACCTTTATCGTCAAGACTATTTCCATTTTTCATTTCTGGAGGTAGATTAGAAACTTTCTCCTTGGGATGAATAGTCTTGTCAACAACTTTTTCATTCTAAAGAGTTGTAACTGAATTAGCCTCCTTGACTGCATTTTCACCTGAAGAAGAAATATGACACTGAGTAGAAGGATTAGGTTGAGGTTGAGCAGGAAATTTACCTTTTTCATGAGTACGCAAAGAAGTTGTCAGTGTTGAAAGTGTGCTTCTGATCTCATTGATAGCTTGTGAAGTCTGATTATTGATGTTTGTTTGTTCATGCATAAATGCTTGCAAAGTCTCCTCAATGGATTTTGTATGTGGAGGTGGATAAGAATGAAAGTTTTGTGGTTTTTGTGAATGCGGTGGTTGGACACGGTTATCATCTCGCCAACTGAAATTGGGATGATTTCTCCATTGTGGATTGTAAGTTTCAGAATATGGAGAATGGAAAGGCTTTTTGAATGTGTTCATAAAATTTGCTTGTACTGGAAGATTTGGACATTCATTGGTGGAGTGCCCCAAAAGTTCACAATTGCTACAAACTTCTTCCTCTTGCACAAATTTGATTTCCTTTACTTTCTTAAGTTCTATGGCTTCAACTTTTCTTGTTAAACTAGCAAGTCTAGCATTTAGATCATTTTCTTGACTAAGGTAATATTTTCCTTTATTACTATTAGCAAGATTAGATCTAATAGAACCTTCGGAAGAATTAACACTATGCCATGATTGAGAGTTTTCTGCCAAATGATCTAGGTATTCTAGGGCTTCATCAGGTTCCTTATCAAGAAACTCACCATTACACATTGTTTCAACAAATTGTTTTGTTTTAGGAGTTAAACCTTCATAAAAGAAACTAATTAAGCGCCATTTTTCAAAATCATGATGTGGGCATGAATTCAACAAATCTTTAAATCTTTCCCAACATTGAAAGAAAACTTCATTCGAATTTTGAGAAAAATTTTGAATTTGTCTTTTCAAAACATTAGTTTTATGAGTTGGAAAGAATTTTTTCAAGAATTCAGCTTGCATTTCTTGCCAAGTACCAATTGACCTAGGTTTTAAAGAATTAAGCCAATTTTTTGCTTTATCTTTTAAAGAGAAAGGAAATAATTTGAGCTTATATTTATAAAAAGATGGAGTTTATGTGAATCAAAAATATATGAACAATTAATGTATGATGTAGCTAAAGAAAAAATCAAAGTAATAAAAGTACTGAGGATTAGGGATCCACTCTTGAGTTTTGGATAGATAAATAGTTATTTATTCTTTTTACCTCTATTAATTGCCACAATTGGAATCCATACATAATGAAGGTTCCAATGGGAAGATATTATCAAGTAACTCATGCAATAAGGTAATCATGATATTGTCTTACTATTGCAAATTATCTCTTAACGCCAACACTTATTTATGGGATCAAGCATTTATATACTTCTTCGTCAACAACAAATCAAGATTTCACATTAGCAGTCGGTGGGGTAAAACCGTACAATAAGCTAAATGAACCCAAGTATTTGTTGTGCCATTGGAGATACATAAATCAAGAATCACCACAAAAATAAGTAGGGTTTAGATCAAAAATAATAATAATAATACAACATACTTAAACAATTTCTACCCTTATAACCATTTCTCTTCCTCCATCAAGAGATTCACCTTTTTTCCTCAACAAAATGAAATTTAGAAAGACATAATAAAAGTAACAAAGACTAAAAATATAAGAGAAACTAGAGAATGCATTTTTATTACTACTAGAAAACTTACAATACTAGAAAACATACAAACTAGATAACTTAGCCTAAAGAAACCCTCTACCCCCCCTCTTACAAGCTGAATACATGGCCTATTTATAGTACTTGGAGTAAGCTAGAGGCCAAATAAATAATGGAGGGGTTAATCAAGTGGTATGCTAGTTGCCAAGAGTTGGTAAGTTGTTACACAAATTTCTCATCCACTGAATTGAATTATATTTTTCGATCAGATACAGTCAGAGTTTGAAGATACGTAAAGAATAAAAATTGTAGATCTTTCAACGCTAATATATTTTCATATATCTTTTGTCAAATTTGGCAATCGGATGAAGGAGATATGGTCAAATTACCGAATTATGTCCAAGAGCCGCCCTGTAACATCAGTAGCAACTTGCAGCCTATGGTTTTACCATTTTGACATATTTTTACACCATCTTGTCTTCAGTAAACTTGTTTATTTACCTCCTGGGTATAACATATCCGAATTTCAGACCAAAATAAATTTGGGCTCAAGATATATAACCGAATTGGTAAAATAAGTCAATACTGGGCTGAACTCTGATTTGAATTTTGGTGATCCATTTTGTGTAATTACTTGGACGAATTTTCTGCTATCATCAAAACTGAATTGGCTGAGCTTCCAACATAAAAGTTGTACCTCTATCTCTTGGATTTCAAATGAAACAAGCTTCAGGTCCATAGAGCTTTTGATCATGAAGTTATGCTCAAATTACAAAAATTGCACAAGTCTGAAAACATACTTCCATTTATTCCCTAACACAAAACATTAATAAAACAAGAATATTAACAAGAATATTAACAAGAATAAAGCAAGAAAAGTATAAAGGATTTGATATAAAAATATGTCAAAATATGCACTTATCAATATACAAACAACATACTTCATATACTACATAAAAAAACAACTATAATGACAGGTCTTCATTAATACATCCAATAAACACACTATCATACACACATTTTTATCAACATTCCAATAAGGATCCAAGCTTTAAGGAAATAAGAGGTATCAAGCTCTTGTGTTTGCAAAGTAGATATAAAGTTAGAAGACCTTCATCTTCATAGTTGTTGTTATTCCTTAGGAATTCCTTCCCCCAAGTGTGAAGGTGAATGGCCCCTAGAAACATGTTTTGAATGGTTGAGTTGTTGATGATTTTGATTTTTTTGTGTACTCATTTTATAATAATATGATTTGATCATCTATCCTGCACTTTACCATTTGTTTTCCATGGTATGCATATGTGTCATGATGATTTTTTGCATCACATAGCATCATTTTAAGCCGTAAATATCTTTCCTAGCATTTTTTCATATTTTATCTACCTTTCTCCTATTTTTCACAAAGTAGGAACGTAATAGTTATCTTGGTTTTCCTATGCATTCTAGGACACTTCCACTATCTCCTTAATTTTTCAACATTTATATCATTTTTTATAAAGAAAAGGGGCATTTTGGTAATGTTTCCCTCCAGGGACCTTTTTCATCTTTCCACCTATGATTTTCAGTATTCCTAGACATCCAAGGATGCTCTCTACAATTCAATGATTTTTTTTTATATTTTTCACTATTTTTCTTAATTTTTTCAAAAAAGGGCATTTTGGTCATTTCACCCTCCGAAGGCATTTTAATCCTTTTCTCTACATGTTCCCGCATTTCCAAGCATACCACAACATTCTTTGCATCATTATAATTTTTAAACGTATTTTCTAGAAATTGCATCATTAAGGGTTTTTTGTCATTTTGACCCCCTAGGGGTATTTTGGCTGTTCACCAATATATATATATATATTTTTTGGACAGTTTTTGCATGTTTTTCATTCTTAGGTATTTATTAAGATTTTTCTGTTAGTTTTCAAAAAATACAAGAACATGTATGGAACCGAAGGGCCTCTTGGTCATTTATTATTATTATTATTATTATTATTATTATTATTATTATCAAACTCTATGTCTAGACACTTAGAATCATATACGAATCTAAACATTATTGTTCTGCCCATGAAGGGTGGTTCAGTCATTCCCTGAAGTCTTATGGACATAGGGGCATTTTGGACATTTCTAGGCATTAAGCCCCAAAGGGGTACATTCACATTTTTCATGCATAGCATGGACTTTCGCTTAAGGAAAGGCATTTTGGTCATTAATAGACTCTTTTTTATTTTGACCTCCAAAATGACATTTTTGTGAATTCTAAGCATTTTTAACGTAAGGGATGGTATTTAGTCATTTCCATGCATAATCATGCATGATGGTCATTTAACCAAGAGGGCAATTTAAATTACATGCATTTTTTACCTATTAAGCTTAAAAAGGGCACCATAAGAGATCTTTTTTACCATAAGAGATATTTTCACGTATTTTAGCCCACTAAAAGTAACTTTATCAATTTCACGCATCTTAATTTTCACAAAAAAAAAAATATTTCTTGGCTAAGGAGGACATTTTGATAATTTTCAGACTTCGCACTGCTGGAAGACATTTTAATCACTTCACTTGCACATTATTCAGAAAGAATAATTTTGATAAACATGTATATTTTCACATACTTAAATATTTTTAGCTTGTCTTTCATAATTAAACATATTCATAAACAACTGTGCACACATCATGGGAATTAAGCATCTCCACTAACCATTTTTCCAGACTTAAGCATTTTTACATACACCTCAAACATTACACTTGGGCATTTCACATATCTAATCATCATGGTATTCGCACACGTATTGATTGATCTTATTTGGAGAAATATATATATTTATAGGGTTAAATTCACTTTGCTCTCTTTACTCAAGGGTTATAAGATGGAAATAAATACCTTAAACCTTAAAAAATAAATTTACTTTACCCTCTCTTATAGCTATATAGCATTTGCTTCCGCTATAATCAAAATTTCAACGAATTTGACCTCAAACTTTATTCAACCTAAAAAACTAATTAGATAATGTGTGATTTTTGTTTTAATATGTCTGGATAAATATATAAAATGGAAGTAAAATATCATACGATTAGATTAAAATTCTTATAGTTATTCATATTATAACTAAACATGAAAGAATATTTCAAAATATGAAATTCTTTAGACAAAACAATCAAAAATAAATTTTAAAGGAAAACCCCTCTATAATCAAATATACCAATAAATTTGACTCAATTTTTTTTTCTAATTAAAAAGAAAAATTGAATAAGGTATCATTTTTGCTTTACATAATTTAAAATAATATTAATAAAACATATACTACTAAAATAAAATGAATTTATTATTTGTATTACATAAACATAAACAGAAAAAGCTTATGAAGTCTTAAAGAAGGAAAAAATTCAAGAATGAACTCTTAAAAAACGACCTCTTTAAAATTAAATTTATCAACTAATTTGACCTTATATTTTATTAAATAAGAAAAACTAACTAAATAAGGTACTGATTTTACTTTACATAAGTTTAAGTAAGCACATAACATATTCACAAAGTTGTAGCTCTTGTATCTCGATGCTGCCTTTGCATAGAAGCTATAATAGTAAAAAAATGTATTAGATCACTGTTCAATATAACTATTAAACAATGATAATATAAAAAAAGTTAAAAAATAAAACAAACCACCAGATGTACCCTCCTCCATCGGAATGTCAGTAGTAGCTCGATTAATAAAGGGTTGCTCCTCAATCCTTTTAGAAGGCATACCTAGAAAATACAAATATGTGGTTAGATAGATAATATAAATAGGATTATTTATTAACTTTACTAACAAATTAGTAATAATATTAATCTACTTAAAAATCTTACTATAAGCAGAACAAAGAGGAGTGATTGTAGTAAATGGTGGCTAGAGGGTGCAAACAGCTGCTAGCGAACGACTGGCAAAAAATAATAATTAGCAAACACAATTAAAAGATATAAATATCAGGATTGAAATAATAATTATTAATGCTCACAATTAATAATAACAAAGGATTGAAGTAAAGTCAGAGATAAAGTAAATGATAAAATAATTACAAGAAAAGAAACCATACATGCTTATTAGATTTCTGTTATTTTCTTATGAGAATTTTATAATGTCTACGGGAAAGTTCATAAGTTCATAATATCTAAGTTAATAATGTCTTACGATTCATAATGTGAAGATCATAAATTCATCTAAGTTCACAATGTCTTACGATTCATAATGTAAAGATCATATATTCATCTATTTTCACAATGTCTTAGTGTGAAGATCTTAACTTTTTAACATTAGAAATTGAATGAATAAATAGAAAATATAAATAACATAGTATAAATACTTAATAAAATGAAGTAAAATAAAAATTGATAGTTCATACCTTGGTTATTAATAAAAAATAGTCACTATCATCATCAGACAACAATATTTGCTCTTCTCACTCACTATCTAATTCAGTGTATTCATCTTAATCATTAATAAAATTATGCATATTCTCAGAGAAATCTACTTGTATATCCAACAATTCTACATGCTAAGGTTAAATGTCTAGTCTGCAGAGATCTGAAATTTTTAAATCATCATGAATATTGAAGCTTATCTTATCTGATGAAATCTCTTGATTATGCTTATTGTTTGGATGAACTTTCAAATTCATGTTCCTTGTTATTTTCATCTTCCTTTTTAGTTACTTTATATATTTCTCGATGTTACATCTTTTGTACAACTTTCCATCTTTCTCTATGTTTTATATCATCCAAGTAATAAACTTGTCTTGTCTTAATTGCTAAGACAAAGACAATGAATCTTCGATAACTCAAATGTTGACATATAATTCCTGGTTATGTCCAAAAATTAATTTAAATCATTTATATATTTTGGAGCCACTCGATTCTGATTCATTATCCAATTTCGATCCATAATTATATAACCTGTTGATGATAGTAATTAGATAATTGATTTAAATCATTCATGATATAATGACATGCATTGCTCACACTTCTCCTTCCACTCTTTGGTAAGGCCTTATCTCATTCAAGAATGTCCACTTATTTATGATTTTATAAGTATGATCACTTTGTTTCATGCATGTGAAAATTTCGATAGCATCTTCTCATAGTTCTCCAAGTACACATATTGCAATGCACCCGAAGAACAAAGAAAGATACAAACTAAAATAATTAATCACGTACACGAGACAAATAGCAAACTAATATAGAACCATAATTAAGTATACATTCTCAAACTGTCCGAATTGGATAATTTAAAATTTAACATACTAAATTTCAAATGGGGTCTAAGGTTTGTGAATGCATGTGCATGATATGTATATTTTGATTGATCTAACCCATGTCTTAAGTTTGTTGACTTTTAATCGTAGATTACATCTATTATAGATGTAATAGGATAAGAATAATGATAAGAATGATGCCACATTAACAATATGGAATAATAATTACATCTATTACAAATGTAAAATTAGTTGCTATTTAATTCATTAAAAATTATCATGACGTTAATCTCATCCAATCACACATATGACAGCTTTTTCATATCTCATTTTTTTGCACTCTACAACAAAACCATATTATAAGTTTATATGTTTCCAACTAGAAAATTCTCTTATTTAAATGTTTAAATAAGGTTATCTTCACCTATTATATTGAAAAATATACGCAAAAAATATCTTTTTAGCTCTTAAACCATGGCCTATTTTATCAGTTTAATGGTTTACATCTAAAAAAAGATTGAACATATTATAACTATCCCATCGTATAAAATTAAAACTAAACCAAAAGTTGACAATGCATTGCATTGCGTAAAACATTTCTATACATATTCTCATGTTCAGATTTTTATATATACCTGATCAACTAAAAGCTTCAAAATAATATGGCAAATTCAAAAGGTAGAACTAAACTAATTCAACATGTAAAACTATAAAGAATTCATGTAATCAAATATAAATCATTAGTATGTAGCCCTTCAAATTAATCAGTAATACCAAATTATCTAAAGAGGCTACGGTGTCAGGGGGATTTTTCAGCAAATTGCATAAAGTGGCTGCTCGGTTGGGAGTGTTAGCTCAGTGGCTGACGGCGTGGCTGATGGATGGTGGCTCCACTAACGGACAGTGGTTGAATGGTGATAGACGATGGTTGAATGGCGCGATGGTGGCTGGTGGCTCTGCTGATGGATGGTGGTTCAATTGACGAACAGTGGTTGAACAACGGTAGACGGTGCTTGAATGGCACAATGGTGGCTACTGGCTAGTGGCTGCACGATGGTGGCTGGTGGCTGGTGGCTGCGCGATGATAGACGGCGTGAGAACAGTTGGTGGCTGAATGGTTGGGGGATGATGGCTGAGCGACGAGAAATCGAAGCTCGGATATTTCATAAATATCAGAAGAGAAAGGGGTTTTGCAAATTTAGCTCTTGATTTTAGCAACAAAACCAATAAATTTCATTGTTAAAATATAAATAAAGTTAGCGATGAAATTTAGCCATTTCGTCGCAAACAAAAAGAAGAATTAAATTTTTTTAACATTAACAACGCAAATACCTCACAACGTCGCTAATCTTTAAATTTTTTTAACCTTAGTGAAGAAATAACATTAGTTAGTCTCTAAAAAAGAAAAAAATAATTTTTTAAATAATTAGCGGCGAAAGTTGCTATGCCCTAGCTAACATGTTTTAACCATAGCGACGTAATTAGTACTAATCATTGCTAAAATAGAGAAAAAAAAATAAATTTATATATATATTTTATATTTAGCAATGATAATTCGGTTGCTCATCGCTAACATTTATCTTAGCGACAAAGTTGATGCACTTCATTGCTAACATTAAAAAAAACTAAAATTGCATTTATACTTAGCGACGACATGTTAACATGTCATCGCTAAAATACAAAATAAATCAATTTCACTTTTTGTTTTTACTTTTAGCGACGCATTGAGATAATTTTGTCGCAAATATTTAACTTCGTGACGAATTTTTTTTTGTCGCTAAAATTGCATTGCTATTTTCTCTTTTTACTGTAGTGAATAAATATGATACTAACAAATTAAAATAAATATGTTTAACAAAAACAAACATCAATTTTTATGTTTTATTTAAAATGTGATATCAATTTGTTTCAAAATTTTATTAAACATAAAAATGGATGCTGATTTTGTTAAATATATTTAAATAAAAATATCTAAAAGATAAAAGATTGACACATTATTCAATTAGTATTTTCATATTTAAGAAAAATTGGGGTCAAACTATATTTGATTATAAAGAGGTTTTTCTTTTTTAAGAATACCTTTTGTGTACATTTTTTTAATATAAATAACTTTTATTTTTATTTAAAATATGGTATCATTTTGTTTAAAATTTTATTAAACATAAAAATGAATGTTGATTTTGTTAAACATATTTGAATAAAAGTATCTAAAAGATAAAAGTTTGACACATTACTCAATTAATATTTTCATATTTAATACTTCTTTTAAAACTAAGAATATTTTTGTCTAAACTTTCATTATGACGGAGTATTGAAGGTATTAATTGTAAAGGGGGTAATTGATACCAACTTGATAGTTATAAGGGGGTAAAGTGAAATTAACCGTATATTAAGGTTAATGCAACTATACATAATTTTATTAGTATTACTATCAATGTTATTATTATTATATTTAAGATTATTTTATGCATGTGCCAAACTCAACATATATTCACAAAAATACATTAGGTTATGTAAACACATATACATATCTTGTTAAAAAATACATATTTACTAAATTAAAAAATATTAGACAAATATAAAAAAATATCATTATGTTTTAGAATTTGTTATTTTTACCATTCAATTTTCCAGGAAAATTATTCTTGATTAAATTATAAAAGATATCAATATGGAAATCAATAAGATAATTTATAGAAGTAATATAGGAATGATTTGAGAACTGATGTTAAGATAAGATAAATAACAAACACATACATTATATTCATAATTATTTGCAACAAATAAGTAGTTATAGAACATGCACTAATTGAATTTTTTTTAGAAACATTACATAATAACAATGAAAGTATATTATTATTATTATAAATAGCTCATAAAAGTGAAATATTGTTTGAATATCATTACAATATATTAGACATTATTTTTAAATATTATTAAACATTTATATAATATTTTAAAAACAATGAAAAGCTCCCAAGCTTACGAACACTTATAACTAACTTAAACTCAATTCAAAAAAAGCTCGAGCGCAAGAACCGACTCGACTCATTTTACATCCGTAGTTATCAACAAAAATATCAGTAAACATTGTTCAACACATACTGCTTGTGCTTCCTTGACACATACTGCTCTGCTCCTTCCACTCTCAATGCAGTATCCATGATCACTTATTTGGCATTTCCACTGGTTCTTGCAAGAAACTCAACTTTTCATCACACAGCTACCACTAGATGGTTTCTTTTATTGATCAATGGAAGTTTCTGGCTGGCTTCTAATATCATGTACCTTGAGATCTAAATAATTTCTCGAGATAACCATAGAAGGCTGCTTGTCGACTTGATTTAACAATAGTAGTAGTCATCAGAAATACTTGTGTCTAGAATCTGGTAAAAGGTAACCTCATCGCCAGCTTTCAAAATGTGAACCCGAACAAATCTTTTCCACTCTCCAGCGAGCGCGTATCTTATCCTTCCCCCACTGAGGTAGTTTGTTAACAGCATATGGTATCGCCTGTCATCTGAATCAAATACCAGAATGTTCTTTGTAAATGAGCCTGGAGAGTACTCGTCAACTTCAGCATCGTCGGCCAGAATGCTTGCCTCAAT
>JAGSPU010001213.1:0-19277 GCA_019321725.1 Paulownia fortunei
ATTCTGCAATTGATTCCCCTCTTCAAATATATGGGATAGTTGGGTGAATCTATATTATCATTAAAAAAATTTAGAAATAAATCGTTGAATCCTCGAATGACCATAATGATTGTGCCACAAAATCTATTAAATAATTTTATCATCATCTTCAATCTACAATCTACGGTAGCCACATTAAAAAAATCTTTCAATTTCCGAGCACAACCACATCCATCTCAGCGTATATAATAGTCTCCTCTCCAAGTGATTAAATCTTAATGAGGAGTATTTTTCTCAAATTTTAAAATATAGAATTTGGATGTCCAAATTTATTAATTCTAAGAAGACTTGTAATAGTTCGTGGAAATTTTGCTGGCAGCCAAATTCCCAAATGTTGAGTATCACAAGAATGGTTAGTCATCCATTCTGCAATTCGATTCCCTTCTTCAAATATATGGAATAGTTGGGTGGATATCTATATTTTTAATTAACAAAATTTAGAAATAAAATCATTTAATCTCCAATGACCATAATCGTTGTGCCACAAAATCTATAAAATAATTTTATCATCATCTTCAATCTACAATCTACGGCAGCCACATTAAAAAAAAATTTCCATTCCAAGCACAACCACATCCATCTCAGCGTATATAATAGTCTCCTCTTCCAAGTGATTGAAATCTTAATGAGGAGTATTTTTCTCAAATGTTAAAATATAGAATTTGGATGTCCAAATTTATTAATTCTAAGAAGACTTGTAATAGTTTGTGGAAATTTTACTGGCACAGCCAAATTCCCAGATGTTGAGTATCACGAGAATGGTAAGTCATCCATTCTGCAATTCGATTCCCTTCTTCAAATATATGGGATAGTTGGGTGGATATCTATATTTTCAATTAACAAAATTTAGAAATAAATCGTTGAATCCTCGAATGACCATAATCGTTGTGCCACAAAATCTATAAAATAATTTTATCATCATCTTCAGTCTACAATCTACGCCAGCCACATTAAAAAAATCTTTTCATTCCAAGCACAACCACATCCATCTGAGCGTATATAATAGTCTCCTCTCCCAAGTGATTGAAATCTTAATGAGGAGTATTTTTCTCAAATGTTAAAATATAGAATTTGGATGTCCAAATTTATTAATTCTAAGAAGACTTGTAATAGTTCGTGGAAATTTTGCTGGCAACGAAATTCCTAAATGTTGAGTATCACGGGAATGGTAAGTCATCCATTCTGCAATTCGATTCCCTTCTTCAAATATATGGGATAGTTGGGTGGATATCTATATTTTCAATTAACAAAATTTAGAAATAAATCGTTGAATCCTTCAATGACCATAATCGTTGTGCCACAAAATCAATAAAATAATTTTATCATCATCTCTCAGTCTACAATCTACGCCAGCCACATTAAAAAAATATTTCCATTCCAACCATAACCACATCCATCTCAGCGTATATAATAGTCTCCTCTCCCAAGTGATTGAAATCTCAATGAGGAGTATTTTTCTCAAATGTTAAAATATAGAATTTGGATGTCCAAATTTATTAATTCTAAGAAGACTTGTAATAGTTCGTGGAAATTTTGCTGGCAGCCAAATTCCTAGATGTTGAGTATCACGAGAATGGTAAGTCATCCATTCTGCAATTCGATTCCCTTCCAAATATATGGGATAGTTGGGTGGATATCTATATTTTCAATTTACAAAATTTAGAAATAAATCGTTGAATCCTCGAATGACCATAATCGTTGTGCCACAAAATCTATAAAATAATTTTATCATGATCTTCAATCTACAATCTACGGCAGCCACATTAAAAAAATCTTTTCATTCCAAGCACAACCACATCCATCTGAGCGTATATAATAGTCTCCTCTCCCAAGTGATTGAAATCTTAATGAGGAGTATTTTTCTCAAATCTTAAAATATAGAAATTGGTTGTCCAAATTATTAATTCTAAGAAGACTTGTAATAGTTCGTGGAAATTTTGCTGGCAACGGAAATTCCTAAATGTTGAGTATCACGAGAATGGTAAGTCATCCATTCTGCAATTCGATTCCCTTCTTCAAATATATGGGATAGTTGGGTGGATATCTATATTTTCAATTAACAAAATTTAGAAATAAATCGTTGAATCCTTCAATGACCATAATCGTTGTGCCACAAAATCAATAAAATAATTTTATCATCATCTTCAGTCTACAATCTACGCCAGCCACAATAAAAAAATATTCCCATTCCAACCATAACCACATGCATCTCAGCGTATATAATAGTCTCCTCTCCCAAGTGATTGAAATCTTAATAAGGAGTATTTTTCTCAAATGTTAAAATATAGAATTTGGATGTCCAAATTTATTAATTCTAAGAAGACTTGTAATAGTTCGTGGAAATTTTGCTGGCAGCCAAATTCGCAGATGTTGAGTATCACGAGAATGGTAAGTCATCCATCTGCAATTCGATTCCCTCTTCAAATATATGGGATAGTTGGGTGGATATCTATATTTTTAATTAACAAAATTTAGAAATAAATCATTGAATCCTCCAATGACCATAATCGTTGTGCCACAAAATCTATAAAATAATTTTATCATCATCTTCAATCTACAATCTACGGCAGCCACATTAAAAAAATCTTTCCATTCCAAGCACAACCACATCCATCTGAGCGTATATAACAGTCTCCTCTCCCAAGTGATTGAAATCTTAATGAGGAGTATTTTTGTCAAATGTTAAAATATAGAATTTGGATGTCCAAATTTATTAATGCTAAGAAGACTTGTAATAGTTCGTGAAAATTTTGCTGGCAAGAAATTCTTAAATGTGGAGTATCACGAGAATGGTAAGTCATCCATTCTGCAATTCGATTCACTTCTTCAAATATATGGATAGTTGGGTGGATATCTATATTTTCAATTAAAAAAATTTAGAAATAAATCGTTGAATCCTTCAATGACCATAATCGTTTGCCATAAAATCTATAAAATAATTTTATCATGATCTTCAATCTACAATCTACGGCAGCCACATTAAAAAAATATTTCCATTCTAAGCACAACCACATCCATCTCAGCGTCTCCTCTCCCAAGTGCTGGAAATCTTAAAGAGGAGTATTTTTATCAATGTAAAAATATAGAATTTGGATGTCCAAATTTATTAATTCTAGCAAGTCTTGTCATAGTTCGTGGAAATTTTGCTGGCAGCCAAATTCCCAAATGTTGAGTATCACAAGAATGGTTAGTCATCCATTCTGCAATTTGATTCCCTTCTTCAAATATATGGGATAGTTGGGTGGATATCTATATTTTTAATTAACAAAATTTAGAAATAAATCATTGAATCCTCCAATGACCATAATCGTTGTGCCACAAAATCTATAAAATAATTTTATCATCATCTTCAATGTACAATCTACGGCAGCCACATTAAAAAAAATTTCCATTCCAAGCACAACCACATCCATCTCAGCGTATATAACAGTCTCCTCTCCCAAGTGATTGAAATCTTAATGAGGAGTATTTTTGTCAAATGTTAAAATATAGAATTTGGATGTCCAAATTTATTAATGCTAAGAAGACTTGTAATAGTTCGTGAAAATTTTGCTGGCAACGAAATTCTTAAATGTGGAGTATCACGAGAATGGTAAGTCATCCATTCTGCAATTCGATTCACTTCTTCAAATATATGGGATAGTTGGGTGGATATCTATATTTTCAATTAAAAAATTTAGAAATAAATCGTTGAATCCTTCAATGACCATAATCGTTGTGCCACAAAATCTATAAAATAATTTTATCATGATCTTCAATCTACAATCTACGGCAGCCACATTAAAAAAATATTTCCATTCTAAGCACAACCACATCCATCTCAGCGTCTCCTCTCCCAAGTGCTGGAAATCTTAAAGAGTAGTATTTTTATCAATTGTAAAAATATAGAATTTGGATGTCCAAATTTATTAATTCTAGCAAGTCTTGTCATAGTTCGTGGAAATTTTGCTGGCAGCCAAATTCCCAAATGTTGAGTATCACAAGAATGGTTAGTCATCCATTCTGCAATTCGATTCCCTTCTTCAAATATATGGGATAGTTGGGTGGATATCTATATTTTTAATTAACAAAATTTAGAAATAAATCATTGAATCCTCCAATGACCATAATCGTTGTGCCACAAAATCTATAAAATAATTTTATCATCATCTTCAATCTACAATCTACGGCAGCCACATTAAAAAAAATTTCCATTCCAAGCACAACCACATCCATCTCAGCGTATATAATAGTCTTCTCTTCCAAGTGATTGAAAACTTAATGAGGAGTATTTTTCTCAATGTTAAAATATAGAATTTGGATGTCCAAATTTATTAAATTCAAGAAGATTGTATAGTTTCGTGGAAATTTTGCTGGCACCCGAATTCTAAATGTTGAGTATCACGAGAATGGTAAGTCATCCATTCTGCAATTCGATTCCCTCTTCAAATAATGGGATAGTTGGGTGGATATCTATATTTTCAATTAAAAATTAGAAATAAATCGTTCAATCCTGAATGACCATAATCGTTGTGCCACAAAATCTATAAAATAATTTTATCATCATCTTCATCTACAATCTAAGGTAGCCACATTAAAAAAATCTTTCCATTCCAAGCACAACCACATTCCATCTCAGCGTTATAATCGCCTCCTCTCCCAGTAATTGAAATCTTAAAGAGGAGTATTTTTCTCAATGTTAATAATATAGAATTTGGATGTCCAAATTTATTAATTCTAGCAAGTCTTGTCCTAAGTTCGTGGAAATTTTGCTGCAACCAAATTCCCAAATGTTGAGTATCAAAACAAGAATGGTTAGTCATCACATTCTCCAATTCGATTCCCTTCTTCAAAATATGGAATAGTTGGGTGGATATCTATATTTTTTAATTAACAAAATTTAGAAATAAATCATTGAATCCTCCATGACCATAATCGTTGTGCCACAAAATCTATAAAATAATTTTTCATCATCTTCATCTACAATCTAACGCAGCCACAATTAAAAAAAAAATTCCATTCCAACCAAACCACATCCATCTCAGTGTATATAATAGTCTACTCTCCAAGTGATTGAAATCTTAATGAGGAGTATTTTTCTCAATGTTAAAATATAGAATTGATGTCCAATTATTAATTCTAAGAAGACTTGTAATAGTTCGTTGAAATTTTGCTGGCAGCGAATTCCTAATGTTGAGTATCACGAGAATGGTAAGTCATCCATTCGCCATTCGATCCCTTCTTCAAATATATGGGATAGTTGGGTGGATACTATATTTTCATTAACAAAATTTAGAAATAAATCATGAATCCTCCAATGACCATAATCGTTGTGCCACAAAATCTATAAAATAATTTTATCATCATCTCACTCTACAATCTACGGCAGCCACATTAAAAAAATCTTTCATTCCAAGCACAACCACATCCATCTGAGCGTATATAATAGTCACCTCTCCCAAGTGATTGAAATCTTAAATAAGGAGTATTTTTTCTCAATGTTAAAATATAGAATTTGGATGTCCAAATTTATTAATTCTAGAAGACTTGTAAAGTTCGTGGAAATTTTGTGGCAACGAAATTCCTAAATGTTGAGTATCACGAGAATGGTAAGTCATCCATTCTGCAAATCGATTTTCCCTTCTTCAAATATATGGGATAGTTGGGTGGATATCTATATTTTCAATTAACAAAATTAGAAATAAATCGTTGAATCCTCGAATGACATAATCGTTGTGCCACAAAATCTATAAAAAATAATTTTATCATCAAATCTTCATCTACAATCTACGGCAGCCACTTAAAAAATCTTTCCATTCCAAGCACACCAACATCCACTCAGCGTATATAATAGTCTACTCTCCCAAGTGATTGAAATCTTAATGAGGAGTATTTTTCTCAAATGTAAAAGAGATTTGGATGTCCAAATTTATTAATTCTAGAAGACTTGTAATAGTTCGTGGAAATTTTGCTGGCAACGAAATTCCTGAATGTTGAGTAATCACGAGAATTGTAAAGTCATCCATTCTGCAATTCGATTCCCTTCTTCAAATATATGGATGTTTGGGTGGATATCTATATTTTCAATTAACAAAATTTGAAATAAATTGGTTGAAATCCTCGAAAGACCTAATCTTGTGCCACAAAATCTATAAAATAATTTTATCATCATTTTCAATCTATAATCTACACTAGCCACATTAAAAAATCTTCCATTCCAAGTAGAACCACATCCATTTCAAGCGTAATAATAGTCTCCTCTCCCAAGTGATTGAATCTTTATATGAGGAGTATTTTTTTTCTCAAATGTTAAAATATAGAATTTGGATGTCCAAATTTAATTAATTTCAAGAAGACTTGTAATAGTTCGTGGAAATTTTGCTGGCAACGAAATTCTTAATGTTGAGTATCACGAGAATGGTAAGTCATCCATCTGCAATTCGATTCCCTTCTTCAAATATATGGGATAGTTGGGTTGGATATCTGTAACACCCCCATTTCCTAACAACCATATATATTGTATAATAGACATGATAGAACCTGTGTGCATGCATGGAATATTTTTTTTTTGTAACATTTTAAGAAAAGCTAAATCACTTCTTACATACACAACCCTGTTTAAAATAGAAGGATCAGTATTTATATAAAAACACAACACCCACAACGACCACAATATTTACATACTTATTTACAGTAAAGTTTTAAAAGAGAAATATAGTACCAATCTAAAAACATAATACACCAGACTCAAAATATAACAAGCCAACAAAATAGCCAACAGGTCGTCATCCATGTACACACTCCCTCAAACACCTGCAGGAGCTCCAACAGCCGACCAGCCAGCCAAAGATGCTTCAAGTATCATCGTACTCACCTACAATGCATAAACTATATGAGCTAACGCTCAGCAAGTAAAGATTATGCATGTCAAAGAATAATCCACAATATCAAGTCATGCAACTCAAAATGCTATGCTCACAATGCAATTTTATGCATCAAAATATTTCTCTCAAAATCATTTCTTTCTTGGGCCCCTGACCAACGCTACTATCTCATGCACCGGAAAAGAGCTCTGTATACCGCCATAATCCAATGGCCAATAATCATATAAGCATGCAAATCCATGCATACTCATACGCATGCAAATCCATGCACGCGAACCTGCAAATCCATGCATAAAACCATGCAAATCCATGCATGCTTCGGTACACTAGTAGTGGTCAACAAAACATTTTCCTTTCTCTGAATCATGCCGTGCAATGCAAGATTTATCACAATGCTAGTATATGATGCATGCACGTGCTAATGACAATGCCCATGTATGTATGCTCAATGGAGAGCCCTCTACTATGCACATATGATTTATGATATTACATATAATTCACACATCTACTATGTCTATGCATTGTAGTTGCAAATGAATCTTTACTTACCTTTCACTTGGTTGGTGGCTTAGTCTAAATTTGTTTAGTATTCCTCTCCAACCTTAGATGTAAAATAGCCTGTAATATTACCCAACATCAAGCACCATTCCCAATTTGGCAAGTTGAAAGCACAAAATCTCATACTAGACCTTAAACACCAAGCTATAAGCTAACAATCAAGCTTTCACAAACTAGAACCCAATATAGCCCCTCAAATACCTCAATTTCTCATCTTAAATGCATGCAAACATCATGTAATTGAAGTATTATAACTCTAATAGCATGTACCTAATTGTTAACACTCAATAGCAACATATCAAGGTTGAAACATGCTAAGTGATCAAATGTGGCAGATTCACATTTTCATATTTTCTTGCTGTCAAGTTTAGTTGCATGATAATTTTAACATCCCTAAGCATATCCAATCACTCCCAAATTTTTACCACACTTATATAACATGTATATAAATGTAACCATATCATAGAATTGCTAAAAATCACGGATATAGCTTCCCAAGTTCAGCTCTCTTCACGACATACTGAAACAGATTGTTTCCTACCGTGACAGTTTTGCACACTTCATGACATTAATGGTTTTGGCACCCTTAAGTATATTCAATCACTCCAACATTTTCACCATACTTAGATACATATATAAGGAGACAACCAGGTCATATTATTACCAAAAATAATGGATTTAGCTCCCTTAATTCAGTTTCCTTCACAGCACACCAAAACAGATTTTGCTATTTTGGCAGTTTGAGTGTTTCTCCAATATCATTCTCTATTTCAATTTCAAACTGATAAAAATTCATTCCAATACTCTTAACTCATATATGGTCATGTAAATGGTAATAATTATAGGTTTTATTCAACATACCATACACTTTTGAAGCCTAAAACACAAGAAAACAGTAAGATGACAGTTTCTGCCACAAGTATTTCCTATTAAGTGTTTGTGATCAAAACCCCTTTCTTTGTGCACCAAAGTCTAACTAAAAACTTCCTAACACTTTTATAAGAGATATTGAAAGCTTAATAAACCATAAAACCATTCATAATAATCTGAAAAACCAAAGGCAAAACCGTAGATAAGTGTTACCTATGCAGATTTTGAGGCTAACTTGATGGTAATCACTTCTTCTTTGCTTTTCTTGCTTTTATTTCAACTTGGAATCAATTTGGATCACTTGGAGACCTTAAGGTGTGTGTTTGGAAGATGAAAATGGCTGAAATGAGGGTCTGGTCGTTGCTTAAGGGTGAAGGGTTTGAGGTGTTAGCTTGAGATGTTAGCTTAAGCTTAATAAGAAAGCATGAGGTGGCAAGTAAATGGCAAATCTGATTTTCTCTCTTATCTTGCAGCCCTAATCTTGTGTGTCTCATCTATTTTTATTTGGTTGCAACCTATCTTAATCACCATTCATTCCCATAGGTAATTCCTACGTCCGTTCATTCGATCTCCAAACCGATTCGCATCCGATTCTTAAAGAATTATCTAGTTTGCATTTCTAAGATCATATGCACATATGGGCATTGTAATATGACACTTAAATCACATTATATCATGTCCAATATCCCAAGTATGCTAATTTACAAATATATACTTTTGAAATAACTTGATCAAATCAAATTAAACCGTATAAGCTTACTAGTAACACTTTTAACACTTCCAAAATTATAACCTATATATCCCATCTATATCTAATATTGATCCACCTCATTTTCTTCTTATTTCAATATAAAATCAACTACTTAGATTAGGAAATTCAATAACTAATACCGTGCAAGAGCTTCAGAATTAAGTTTAATATTCAAGAATGTCGTATAAAATGAAATAAATTATGCAATGTCAATAGAAATGCAAATAGCATATAAAATTAACATGTAATGCATGAATTATATTTGGCCATGTGAGTAGTAAGAGGCTCGGGTATCACATCCTCCCCTCCTTATAAAAATTTCGTCCCCGAAATTTCACTTACCAAAAAGTTCAGGATACTTAGTTCTCATTTCATCCTCTCTTTCCCAAGTGGCCTCTTCTACTAATTGGTTTCTCCATAACACTTTAACCAATGGAATCTGTTTATTTCTTAGCTGCTTCACTTCTCGTAATAAAATCTGTACAGGCTTTTCTTCGTAGCTCAAATCTGTCTTTAATTCCACTAGTTCATTCTTCAGAATGTGAGAAGGATTAGCAATATATTTCCTCAGCATAGACACATGAAATACATTGTGTATTTGGGACATAGATGTTGGCAGATCTAGTCTGTAAGAAACATCACCAATTCTTTCAATCACCGAGAATGGGCCAATGTATCTGGGACTCAATTTTCCTTTCTTCCCAAACCGCATGATGCCCTTCATTGGTGCTACTTTCAAAAACACCTGATCTCCTATCGCAAACTCCAACGCCCTTCTTCGTCGATCTGCATAACTTTTCTGTCGATTTTGGGCAGTTTGTATTCTTTGTCGAATCTGTAACACGGCTTCTGTCATCTCTTGAATCATATCTGGGCCCAAAAGTTTCTTCTCACCAACTTCATCCCAGTGTATCGGAGACCTACATTTTCTGCCATACAATGCTTCATAGGGAGCCATTCCAATGCTAGTCTGATAGCTGTTGTTGTACGAAAACTCCACCAAAGGTAGGAATTTACTCCACTGACCTTGGAAGTCTAATACACAGGCTCTGAGCATATCCTCCAACGTCTGTATTGTTCGTTCAGATTGCCCATCCGTCTGAGGATGATATGCTGTACTGAATGATAATTGTGTTCCCAAAGCTTTGTGTAAACTCCTCCAAAAAGTAGACAAAAATCTTGAATCTCTATCAGAAACAATAGACAATGGCACACCATGAAGTCTGACAATCTCCTGAATGTATAATTGGGCATAGCGATCCATGGAATAGGTAGAACATATGGGAAGGAAATGAGCAGACTTGGTCAATCTATCGACGATAACCCAAATAGCATCATGACTCTTAGTAGTCTTTGGCAAACCAGTTACGAAATCCATGGTGATCCTTTCCCATTTCCATTCTGGAATAAGTAGAGGTTGTAAAGTCCCTGCGGGTCTTTGATGTTCGGCCTTTATTTGCTGACATGTTAAACATTGCTCCACATGCTGGGCGATGTTCTTTTTCATACCCGGCCACCAATAATGCGATTTCAAGTCTCTATACATCTTAGTAGCCCCTGGATGTACTGAATAAGGGGTTGAATGTGCCTCTTTTAAAATGTCTTCCCGAATGTTATCAATATTTGGCACACAAAACCGCCCTCTAAATTGTAAAATATCATCCTGAGTCATCTTGAATTCAGTAGACTTCCCTGCAGCAACATATTTTCTCATATTGATGAGATATTCATCATCTCGTTGTCCCTGTTTGATCCTATCAATTAGCGTAGGCTGAAGCGTCAGGGCTGCCAACTTTGCCTCTATTACTCCTGTCTGTAAAATCTCTATATTCATTTTCTGCAAATCATTCAGTTCCGATTTCTGAATTAAAGCCATAGCCATTGTACTTTGTGTGGATTTTCGGCTCAATGCATCAGCTACAACGTTGGCTTTACCTGGGTGGTAATTGATCACACAATCATAATCTTTTACCAGTTCTAGCCATCTTCGCTGCCGCATATTCAACTCTTTCTGTGTGAAGAAGTATTTGAGGCTCTTGTGATCAGTAAAGATCTCGCACCGTTCACCATATAAATAGTGCCTCCATATTTTAAGCGCAAATACTACAGCAGCAAGTTCCAAGTCGTGCGTGGGGTAATTCTTTTCGTACTCTTTAAGTTGTCTGGATGCATACGCAATTACTTTGCCATTCTGCATCAGTACACATCCTAATCCATTCTTCGATGCGTCACTGTAAATTACGAATCCTCCCGTACCTGATGGAATTGAGAGAATAGGTGCTGAAGTCAGCCTCTTTTTCAGCTCCTGGAAACTTCGCTCACACATATCTGTCCATCTAAACATCACCCCTTTTCTGGTTAATTGTGTCAATGGCATTGCAATCTTGGAGAACCCCTCCACAAATCTTCGGTAATATCCAGCTAAACCCAGAAAACTGCGCACCTCTGAAGGATTAGTAGGTTGCATCCAGTTGTTGATAGCTTCAACTTTACTTGGATCTACTGATATTCCCGCTCCTGATATAACATGTCCCAAGAATACCACACGATCCAACCAGAACTCGCATTTCTTGAATTTGGCGTACAACTGCTTCACTTTCAGGACCTCTAGTACTTGTGTTAAATGTGCGGCATGTTCTTCTTTAGTTCTGGAGTAAACTAGAATGTCATCTATGAACACAATAACAAATTTATCCAGAAATTCTTTAAACACTCTGTTCATCAGATCCATGAATGCTGCTGGAGCGTTAGTCAATCCAAATGGCATCACCAAAAATTCATAGTGCCCATATCTTGTACTAAATGCCGTCTTGGGGATATCCTCTTCCTTTATTTTCAATTGATGGTACCCAGAGCGTAAGTCAATCTTTGAAAATATTGCGGCACCCTGAAGCTGGTCAAATAAATCATCGATTCTGGGTAACGGATACTTATTCTTAATTGTGACCCTGTTCAACTCTCGATAATCGATGCACAGTCTCATGGTGCCATCCTTCTTACGTACAAATAGAACTGGTGCTCCCCAAGGTGAAAAGCTCGGTCTGATGAATCCCTTGTCCAACAAGTCTTGTAATTGTACTTTCAATTCTTTCAACTCCAATGGAGCCATTCTGTAGGGAGTTTTTGAGATTGAAGATGTTCCTGGTTGTATGTCAATAACAAACTTTATTTCACGATCTGGTGGCAGTCCCGGGAGATCATCTGGGAATACTTCAGTATATTCCCGTACCACTGGTATTTCACTCAGAGTTGGTGGGTGTTGTTCCTCAATGTTCATGACACTCACCAAGTACCCTTCGCAACCATCATCGAGTAATCGTTGTGCCTTCACTGCTGAAATCATAGGAAATCTGAAATTCTTCACAATGCTGGCAAATGTGAAAGACTCTTTCCCAGAAAGTTGAAATGTCACCGTCTTTTCCTTACAGTTGATAGTAGCCCCATACTTTGACAACCAATCCATGCCCAAAATAACATCATAATCATTCATATCCAGTACAATCAAATCAGCATGTAATTCTCTACCTTCAACAAGTATAGCACAAGCTCTCAAAATCCGATCGGTTTGTCTAGCATCTCCAGAGGGAACTGTTACACTATAACTGATTTCTGCTACATCTGGTATTCTACCCAGCCTCTTCACGTACTCAGTGGATGCAAATGAATGCGTGGCTCCAGAATCAAATAATACAAGTGTTGGAACACTAGAAATATAAAGTGTACCTGTTACCACCGATGGATTTGCTTCTGCATCCGCCCTGGTCATGGTGAACACCTTGGCTGGTACATTCTTTTGGATGGTCTGATTCTGTTTACCTGGGCAAAATTTAGCAATATGTCCCGGTATTCCACATCGAAAACACGTCCTGGTTTCTATATAGCAGCCTCCAGTATGTCGATTACCACATTTCTGACACACAGCTTCTGGCATTGGTGCTTTTCCTTGTTCGACCCGTGGCCTCTTATTTTGACCTTCTTGTTGTTGGCCTTGTTCTCCTTGAAATTTAAATCCCGGCTTCTGTATTTGGATCGGCTTCTGCATTTGGAATGGCCTCTTTTGCCCCACAGTCCATCTCTGTCCCTGCTGTCTGAACTGCTGTCGAGCCTCATGTGCACGAACGATTCTCAATTCAGCCTGTTCTGCCACCAACGCCCTCTCAGCCACCTGTGAAAATGTCACCCCTTGAGTACCCGCCATATTCACATCCCGGTATAACTCTGGCCTCAAACCCTCCAGAAATCTCTCTACTTTCAGTACTTCAGTGCTGACCATGTGCGTAGCAAACCTGGACAGTTGTTCAAATTTACGAATATATTCCCCAACAGTCATCGCTCCTTGTCGCAGTTGTATAAACTCGTTCATCTTCATCATGCGAACTGGAGCTGTGAAATATTTGTTTCGGAATAACTCCTTGAATCTATCCCAGCTCATGGTAGTAATGTCCTCTATACTGCTAATCATGTCCCACCAATGGCCTGCACTACCGCGAAGCATGAAAGTGGCACACATTACCCTCTCCTCTACTGGCACCCTGCTGTACTGGAACATGTTCTCCAGGGTCCTCAACCAGTCCTCTGCAGCGGTAGGATCAATAGCATCCTCAAATGTTGGGGGATCCAGTCTCCGAAATCGTTCTCCCACCATATATATATAGTCTGCCCGCTGTTGGTTTACCTCCACCCGTGGTTGCTCACCATTATCCCTCTGCCGAATCAATTGTTGAATCTGTTCGGACTGTCGTTCAATCAATTCTGTTAACCGATTAATCATGGTATCTCGATCATTAACCGGGATGGGTGTCTCATTCCTCTGTGCTCTGGCACCACCACTGCTCTCACCACGAGTTCTCACCATTTTGCAGCACTGTTTATACAAGTTTGACAACATATGGCCAATATAATTTATGAAATATGAAATGCAATATATGATAATATAAAACTTACTGGCATGGCTGCGCTCTGCAAGTTTCAAAGGTTATGTACATGGACAGTCTACAGAATCAAGACCTGGGCTCTGATACCACTCTGTAACACCCCCATTTCCTACACAACCATATATATTGTATAATATGACATGATAGAACCTGTGTGCATGCATGGAATATTTTTTTTTTTGTAACATTTTAAGAAAAGCTAAATCACTTCTTACATACACAACCCTGTTTAAAATAGAAGGATCAGTATTTATATAAAAACACAACACCCACAACGACCACAATATTTACATACTTATTTACAGTAAAGTTTTAAAAGAGAAATATAGTACCAATCTAAAAACATAATACACCAGACTCAAAATATAACAAGCCAACAAAATAGCCCAACAGGTCGTCATCCATGTACACACTCCCTCAAACACCTGCAGGAGCTCCAACAGCCGACCAGCCAGCCAAAGATGCTTCAAGTATCATTGTACTCACCTACAATGCATAAACTATATGAGCTAACGCTCAGCAAGTAAAGATTATGCATGTCAAAGAATAATCCACAATATCAAGTCATGCAACTCAAAATGCTATGCTCACAATGCAATTTTATGCATCAAAATATTTCTCTCAAAATCATTTCTTTCTTGGGCCCCTGACCAACGCTACTATCTCATGCACCGGAAAAGAGCTCTGTATACCGCCATAATCCAATGGCCAATAATCATATAAGCATGCAAATCCATGCATACTCATACGCATGCAAATCCATGCACGCGAACCTGCAAATCCATGCATAATACCATGCAAATCCATGCATGCTTCGGTACACTAGTAGTGGTCAACAAAACATTTTCCTTTCTCTGAATCATGCCGTGCAATGCAAGATTTATCACAATGCTAGTATATGATGCATGCACGTGCTAATGACAATGCCCATGTATGTATGCTCAATGGAGAGCCCTCTACTATGCACATATGATTTATGATATTACATATAATTCACACATCTACTATGTCTATGCATTGTAGTTGCAAATGAATCTTTACTTACCTTTCACTTGGTTGGTGGCTTAGTCTAAATTTGTTTAGTATTCCTCTCCAACCTTAGATGTAAAATAGCCTGTAATATTACCCAACATCAAGCACCATTCCCAATTTGGCAAGTTGAAAGCACAAAATCTCATACTAGACCTTAAACACCAAGCTATAAGCTAACAATCAAGCTTTCACAAACTAGAACCCAATATAGCCCCTCAAATACCTCAATTTCTCATCTTAAATACATGCAAACATCATGTAATTGAAGTATTATAACTCTAATAGCATGTACCTAATTGTTAACACTCAATAGCAACATATCAAGGTTGAAACATGCTAAGTGATCAAATGTGGCAGATTCACATTTTCATATTTTCTTGCTGTCAAGTTTAGTTGCATGATAATTTTAACATCCCTAAGCATATCCAATCACTCCCAATTTTTACCACACTTATATAACATGTATATAAATGTAACCATATCATAGAATTGCTAAAAATCACGGATATAGCTTCCCAAGTTCAGCTCTCTTCACGACATACTGAAACAGATTGTTTCCTACCGTGACAGTTTTGCACACTTCATGACATTAATGGTTTTGGCACCCTTAAGTATATTCAATCACTCCAAATTTTCACCATACTTAGATATCATATATAAGGAGACAACCAGGTCATATTATTACCAAATTAATGGATTTAGCTCCCTTAATTCAGTTTCCTTCACAGCACACCAAAACAGATTTTGCTATTTTGGCAGTTTGAGTGTTTCTCCAATATCATTCTCTATTTCAATTTCAAACTGATAAAAATTCATTCCAATACTCTTAACTCATATATGGTCATGTAAATGGTAATAATTATAGGTTTTATTCAACATACCATACACTTTTGAAGCCTAAAACACAAGAAGACAGTAAGATGGCAGTTTCTGCCACAAGTATTTCCTATTAAGTGTTTGTGATCAAAACCCCTTTCTTTGTGCACCAAAGTCTAACTAAAAACTTCCTAACACTTTTATAAGAGATATTGAAAGCTTAATAAACCATAAAACCATTCATAATAATCTGAAAAACCAAAGGCAAAACCGTAGATAAGTGTTACCTATGCAGATTTTGAGGCTAACTTGATGGTAATCACTTCTTCTTTGCTTTTCTTGCTTTTATTTCAACTTGGAATCAATTTGGATCACTTGGAGACCTTAAGGTGTGTGTTTGGAAGATGAAAATGGCTGAAATGAGGGTCTGGTCGTTGCTTAAGGGTGAAGGGTTTGAGGTGTTAGCTTGAGATGTTAGCTTAAGCTTAATAAGAAAGCATGAGGTGGCAAGTAAATGGCAAATCTGATTTTCTCTCTTATCTTGCAGCCCTAATCTTGTGTGTCTCATCTATTTTTATTTGGTTGCAACCTATCTTAATCACCATTCATTCCCATAGGTAATTCCTACGTCCGTTCATTCGATCTCCAAACCGATTCGCATCCGATTCTTAAAGAATTATCTAGTTTGCATTTCTAAGATCATATGCACATATGGGCATTGTAATATGACACTTAAATCACATTATATCATGTCCAATATCCCAAGTATGCTAATTTACAAATATATACTTTTGAAATAACTTGATCAAATCAAATTAAACCGTATAAGCTTACTAGTAACACTTTTAACACTTCCAAAATTATAACCTATATATCCCATCTATATCTAATATTGATCCACCTCATTTTCTTCTTATTTCAATATAAAATCAACTACTTAGATTAGGAAATTCAATAACTAATACCGTGCAAGAGCTTCAGAATTAAGTTTAATATTCAAGAATGTCGTATAAAATGAAATAAATTATGCAATGTCAATAGAAATGCAAATAGCATATAAAATTAACATGTAATGCATGAATTATATTTGGCCATGTGAGTAGTAAGAGGCTCGGGTATCACAATATCTAATATTTTCAATTAACAAAATTGAGATAAATCGTTGAATCTCGAATGACCATAATCGTTGTGCCACAAAATCTATAAAAAATAATTTTATCATCATCTTCAATCTACAATCTACGGCAGCCACATTAAAAAAATCTTTCCATTCCAAGCACACCACATCCATCTGAGCGTATATAATAGTCTCCTCTCCAAGTGATTGAAATCTTAATGAGGAGTATTTTTCTCAAATGTTAAAATATAGAATTTGGATGTCCAAATTTAATTAATTCTAAGAAGACTTGTAATAGTTCGTGGAAATTTTGCTGGCAACGAAATTCCTAAATGTTGAGTATCACGAGAATGGTAAGTCATCCATTCTGCAATTCGATTCCCTTCTTCAAATATATGGGATAGTTGGGTGGATATCTATATTTTTTAATTAACAAAATTTAGAAATAATCATTGAATCCTCCAATGACCATAATCGTTGTGCCAAACAAAATCTATAAAATAATTTTATCATCATCTTCACTCTACAATCTATCTACGGCAGCCACATTAAAAAAATTCTTTCCATTCCAAGCACAACCACATCCATCTGAGCGTATATAATAGTCTCCTCTCCCAAGTGATTGAAATCTTAATGAGGAGTATTTTTCTCAAATGTTAAAATATAGAATTTGGATGTCCAAATTTATTAATTCTAAAGAAACTGTTAATAGTTCGTGGAAATTTTGCTGGCAACGAAATTCCTAAATGTTGAGTATCACGAGAATGGTAAGTCATCCATTCTGCAATTCGATTCCCTTCTTCAAATATATGGGATAGTTGGGTGGATATCTATATTTTCAATTAATAAAATTTAGAATAAATCGTTGAATCCTCGAATGACCATAATCGTTGTGCCACAAAATCTATAAAATAATTTTATCATCATCTTCAATCTACAATCTACGGCAGACACATTAAAAAAATCTTTCCATTCCAAGCACAACCACATCCATCTGAGCGTATATAATAGTCTACTCTCCCAAGTGATTGAAATCTTAATGAGGAGTATTTTTCTCAAATGTTAAAATATAGAATTTGGATGTCCAAATTTATTAATTCTAAGAAGACTTGTAATAGTTCGTGGAAATTTTGCATGGCAACGAAATTCTTAAATGTTGAGTATCACGAGAATGGTAAGTCATCATTCTGCAATTCGATTCCCTTCTTCAAATATATGGATAGTTGGGTGGATATCTATATTTTCAATTAACAAAATTTAGAAATAAATCGTTGAATCCTCGAATGACCATAATCGTTGTGCCACAAAATCTATAAAATAATTTTATCATCATCTTCAATCTACAATCTACGGCAGCCACATTAAAAAAATCTTTCCATTCCAAGCACAACCACATCCATCTGAGCGTATATAATAGTCTACTCTCCCAAGTGATTGAAATCTTAAGAGTAAATTTTTTTCTCAAATGTTAAAAGATAGAATTTGGATGTCCAAATTTATTAATTCTAAGAAGACTTGTAATAGTTCGTGGAAATTTTGCTGGCAACGAAATTCCTGAATGTTGAGTATCACGAGAATTGGTAAGTCATCCATTCTGCATTCGATTCCCTTCTTCAAATATATGGATAGTTGGGTGGATATCTAATATTTTCAATTAACAAAATTTAGAAATAAATTGTTGAATCCTCGAATGACCATAATCGTTGTGCCACAAAATCTATAAAATAATTTTATCATCATTTTCAATCTATAATCTACACTAGCCACATTAAAAAAATCTTTCCATTCCAAGTAGAACCACATCCATTTCAGCGTATATAATAGTCTCCTCTCCCAAGTGATTGAAATCTTAATGAGGAGTATTTTTCTCAAATGTTAAAATATAGAATTGGATGTCCAAATTTATTAATTCTAAGAAGACTTGTAATAGTTCGTGGAAATTTTGCTGGCAACGAAATTCTTAAATATTGAGTATCACGAGAATGGTAAGTCATCCATTCTGCAATTCGATTCCTTCTTCAAATATATGGGATAGTTGGGTGGATATCTATATTTTCAATTAACAAAATTGAGAAATAAATCGTTGAATCCTCGAATGACCATAATCGTTGTCCACAAAATCTATAAAATAATTTTATCATCATCTTCAATCTACAATCTACGGCAGCCACATTAAAAAATATTTCCATTCCAAGCACAACCACATCCATCTGAGCGTATATAATAGTCTCCTCTCCCAAGTGATTGAAATCTTAATGAGGAGTATTTTTCTCAAATGTTAAAATATAGAATTTGGA